>JAJEKB010000928.1:0-106735 GCA_022393335.1 Macrotrachela quadricornifera
TGTTCAATCTTCTTCATGAATTCTCGGATAAACTCTATCTTGATTGGGCTCATTGGAATATCCAAAGCCACAATTTGATGTACTATTATGCATTAAATGAAGTTATCTATTACAACAATTGGGACATTTAATAGTGGCTAATTCCCACAAACATCATAAACTTAGCTTAATTCATCTCGTGTAATATCTGAAGATTTTTTTTTTAGAAAATTGTTCACTTATTACTGGAGTAGTTTTTGTAATATGTTAGAGAAATATCTCTGATAATTTCAATTTGATCTCTCTATTTTAGCTAATATAATCATTTTAAAATAATTCCTATTATAAATTCTTTCAAAACAGATCTATGTATTTATTAAGTCACTGTAAAAAAAATCAAGACAAAAATAAAAAAAAAAAGAAGAAATATTTCAACAATCTATCGATGACTAGATCATCATAATGAATAAGATTATTAACAATAAGTTTGATATTGATAATTTATATGATTGATTTTTGTGAGCAATCATTTCATTTGTATCCTTATTCAATTGAATATTATGTTTAACTATATAAAAACAATAAGAAGAAAATTAATAACTATTACAATCATAAAAAAAAAACTTACATGATTCATTCTTATTATCAGTCAAAGATGTTGATGAATTAATACTCATAGACGATGTTGATAAAGGTCGATGTTCTGTTACATATTTAATATGCCTCGTTGATTGAATTAATTCTTAAAAAACAAAACGAAAAAACAGATAGATCATCAAGGTTAATCTTTTTATATACCTTTAAGTACAAATTCAGCATGATTAATACCTAATGAATTCCTTGCTCGACATACATATGTTCCAAATAAAGATACATCATTTAACTAAAATATATAAAAAGAAATTTAAAATTTATTAAATAAAAATAAAATCTTACATAAATAGTTATTGTTATTTGTTTACATGTTTGATTAATAAGTTCTTCAAATTTTTCTTTTATTCCTTTTCGTATTGAAATTAATTGTTTTGGACGAAAAAAATCAAAAATTATTGGTGATGGTATTGAACAAACTTGACATACAATCTTTGCTGATTCATACAAACGGAAATAAGACAAATGAAACGGAACTGTAACTATTGGTTTATCTAAATTTTCACATATATACAGGATGTTTTATAAAAGAAAAAAAAAAAAGAAACGATTAGAACTTACATTTAACATAAAGAAGAAATTGTCGATTGACAGTACTTAATATATTACTAGCTGAACAATCAACACGACCAGAATCAAAACGTGATACATTACGTAAGATAAGTATACTTTCATTTTTACCCTCAACTATAAAATATATATGTATGACAGGATGTTAATTTTTTTTTTTTACATACTCATTTTTACTATTCCTGATCTCAATAAACCATTGACATGCCAAATAATAATAGGTACAGGATGACCAGTTGCTATACATGAGAATTGAATATTTTCACCTTCTTGTACTGTCATATGCATATATTCTGGTGAATAAGAAACAATTCGTGGTGGGACTGAAAATAGATATTAAATGTGTCTCATATGTATAGATAAATAAATAGTATTCATTAACAAAACTAATGAGATAAACGTGATTTCTTTTTGTAATGAATATTCATTCATATTGATCCTATCAATCATTTTATTACTATCTAGAGAATAAGTTCGATAGTCCTTTTTTTTTTTATTGAATAGTACTTTATATTAAGGTGTGGATGTCACACTTGAAAAACAATTAGGTTATGTGTGTATATATATTGAATGCACAGCTGGTTTTATATTTTCATGGTAAAAGTAACTCTTATTGACATTGAATGAGAATATAAACGTATGATGATTATAAAAGAATAAGTTAAACAGAATGGACAATTATTCAGAAGATAAATTTCAATAAATAATTAATCTATATGTCTTTTAGATAAATAATGTATTATATGAATTTATAGATATGATCGTTAATAAACGGAAATTACAAATCAAAAAAAAAAAGAAAAGAAATAAATTCTTTTTGCATAGCACGGAAATCACACGTCTTTAAAAGGTGTTAGATAATTTTATAATGTCAAATGGATTTCTTTCATATTTATATATATGTCTGATGAGACTCCCCATATTGAATATAAGAAAAAGGAGGGAGGATGCAAACAGACACACATACGCACATAAAATCTATTGTTTTTGTCTCTTCATTTATATATGTCTATATACATATGAATAACATTCGAGATAAGAAGAGATCAGTTAATATTTATACACACCTCAAACATATGTTTGTTTTATCCAAATAAAAATTAAAAATAAAAATATATATTATCACCTGAAAAAAAAATAAATACTTACTAAGTACATCAAGAAGAATTTCATTTAATGTAATATCACCTTGTATACAACGATATAATCCATGATCTTGTTCTTCAATATTAATTATACGTAAAATTCTTTCGTTATAATTAATATTATCCATTGTAAGAATACTTAAACGATCATTTCGTACTGTTATAACAGAATCAAGACTAACAATATCGGCTTGATCATCACGAATCCAGACAATCTAAATAAAAATATGAAATAATCGTCATGCTGATATGTCTATTGAATATACATATATATACGTTAATCAACTATTCATAACTTTATGATATCATCATTTATTATATACCTCCTGGAGATTGTTTTTCTTTTTTTTTTCTTTGAACAGCTAGAATTAATATATATGAACATTTGTCTATTTTGATATTTACCTTTGCAGGATTTATTGATTCAATATTTTGATTATTGGCAACTGAACAAGGTAATTCAATAGTACTAGCTAATGCTGCTTGAATTGTTTCAAATTGATAAGATGAATAAAATTGTTGAATTAGAAGAATAATAATGCAAATAGACAACATTCGATAGGCATTGACGAATTAAAAATAATTTATTAGACTTTTTAATTCCATATATGATTGAATATTATTAAGAATACAAAAAGCATAATGAACCGCGGAAATTCTTCTCAGAATAGTGAATCAACTTTCTTTTCTTATTCTCTGTATATATGTATAGTAATAAGAAGAAGAAAAAAAAAAGAAATCAAGTTGATTTGTTTCAAGTAGAGAGGATAACTTTTGCTTTTTCTTTCTCTCTATAAGAAGAAAAAGAAAGAAGAACATTTTTTTTCTTCTTCTTCTTCTTTTTGAATGACAGCATCATACACAATTGATCTTTTATCCATTTACCTATTGTCATTTATCATATTATCTAAACTAGTTTTATATATATACACATTTTCAAAAGCTCATTAGGAACTGTATGAATATGATTGTTCATAGAAATAAACATATTGAAATGTTTGATGACTTCATTAAAAAAAAAAACTTTTTTCTTCTGTTTTTTGTTTCTTCTGTTTTTAATTGAGTGATTAATGAGCCTTATTCATTTCTTTCGTGTTCCATGATAAGTATCTGGCAAAAATATTATATTTAAAAGAAGACATGTTCATGGATAGTTTAACATGATGTTTAGTTTAGCATGACTGCGATCAACATTCAATATGAGTAATTGATTTTTCAAAAATTTCTTGCTCGCTTTCTCTCTCTTTCTCTTGTGTCGTGTCGACATATAATTTCAATTTGTAATATGTATAGTGATGTAGACGACTACGACGGAAACTTAATGCAAATAGTGATGACGATGGGGACGAGCTAATGAGAATACATACAGACGGACCAAAAGCATACTGCTACTTAAATGGACTTAACGAGAAAAAAAAACGAAGAGAAAGATTGTCAAACAAAAAGAAAATATTAAGTATATTGACTATATAAGAATCAACTTTTTTATTCTGTAAGA
The DNA here is from genome assembly GCA_022393335.1 of Macrotrachela quadricornifera. Taxonomy (NCBI): domain Eukaryota; kingdom Metazoa; phylum Rotifera; class Eurotatoria; order Philodinida; family Philodinidae; genus Macrotrachela; species Macrotrachela quadricornifera. The sequence goes on from JAJEKB010000928.1 coordinate 3,844, forward strand.
ATATTAACCATCTGGATAAACGTTCATTTATATTTTAGATATAAATATAGAACAATGAATAATTTTTAAATATCAATATTAATAATTGCTATGGATGCTTACATCATCAAATATAGAATGTCATCAAGTTGCACGTGTAAAAGCAGCAAGGCTTTCTAAATGAAGTTAGAAGAATCAATTTACTGTATATATATATTGTTGATCTATATTGATGAATATATGATTGAAAAATAAGGTCTTTCTCATTGTGAATAGACCGTTGAAATAAGACTGACATTGATAAACCACATGTTAAAATGTTTGTAAACTGACGTAATCAGCTAAATTAGCAATCATTTATAATAGAAGAATTTTTCTAACCTTGAAAAAGAGGACAATGAATCATCTACTTGTCTTCCTATGTGAACAACATCTGCTTTTGTAAGTGCATATATACACACATATATCAGTTTGGCTTCAAATAATATGTCCATCATTAGATTATTTCTTTTTTTTTTTTTCACTCATATTTAGATGTTCGTATATCATATGAGAATGTATTGATGTGAATAGAACCTTTTTCTTTTTTATGCAATATTTCATCGTAATGATTTACGTTTGATTAAACATATACAGTGTGATAATTTAATTCGTCGCTTTTTCTTGTTCGTATGAAGAAATATTTCATTCATTGTGCTTCAATAAATACATATATATATATATATATGTGCTTTATCGATAAAACTGATTCTCAAAATTTTATTCTAACACATGATAAGTATCTACTCAAGTAGAAAAATAAAAGTAATAGTATATAATCTATAGAATAAAACTGATATGATACCTTGAAAATGCCTATTATATTATTGTGTATATTGGTTGATACTCATTTTCTATTTTTTTTCTTTAATCCTATTCTTTCAATTTCTCCTGTTGAAGTGGTAATTAAACGAAAGAAGAATTGTATATGTCTACATATATCAGGCGGAGAATCTTCTATGATGGAATGCCTGTTGACGGAAGTATGGAGTAGAGAATACATAATCGAAGATATAGTAACAACTATTAATGCGGTAGTTTGCTTCGATAATATCAAAGTTTTTTATCAATAAAAATAATGAGAAAATTTGTTTTTTTTGTTTTAAAATTCTTATTATTATTATGACTAAAATAAGTTCAATTTTTGAAATGACTATAAAAATAATTTATCTTCAAATAACAAGAATTATATTATCCATTGATTATATTGAGATTGTTGGAATTTTATTATATAAATATTGGGACATATTCACTGAACTCAAACGTTTGGATACATTCGTTTGGTATCACACGTCGAATTAAAGATCAGATTCGGTGTATATTCAAAAGATATCATCTACTGATTGGATTTATAGTAATTTTGTCGAATTTTAGAAACTATAGTTTATTTGTCAAAATAAAATGATTGAGTTGAAATAACAAATATTGATTTTATGTTAATTACAAATTCCTGATTTTTAAATACTTTTTGCAGTAGATTATGTTAGATTGATATTCTTCAATTACATGAAAAAAAAATCATTGTTTAAAATTCAATACGCTAACCATTTTACTTACGCATTTTTACAATTAAATTGAAATAAACATTTGTATATTGTATAAATTTATAAATTATTCATAAAATTTTTCTTTCGATTATTATTTATTCTCACAAACAGTTTATTGTAAAATACGAATATTTTAATTTAGTATCATTGAGTGAATTTACAATTGAAAAATAATGATATATACATAGAATTTCTTCAAATCCGCCAATACAAAAAAATATCTGTCTATTATTTTGAAATTTCGACTGAAACAGTACTCCTTAATTGGGATTAATGTAAAAGAAAAGATGGATGTAATAGGAAAATGTTTTTAAAAATGAATGTGAATAGATTGTTTCGATTACATATTCTGTTTTGATTGTTTTGAAATATATATACACTTTAATAGCCATGTCAATATCTATACTTTACAAATGTTTATAACAATTGTTTTTATTTCATCCTCTCTTCTATATCAGTTTGTGTTATGTATAAGATGGATATAATAGAAAACATGAGCTAGTTTAATAAACATTATTATCAAAAATGTCGTTTTATGTTTTTCTTTTTTAATTCATTCAAATATTAAATATTGTTGTAGCATGCAATCATTTATAAATCATATATAGGAAATTTAATCCCGTTTTATTTTATTTTTAATAGAATAATATGAAATAAAATAATAAATATAAGTATCGATCGATATAACTTTGAAAAAGTATGTCGTTATGTCCATGATTAATTACCACATTTACATGTACCTGTTGGACATTTACAATTGTCGCATTTACAAAGATCCTTGCCACAACCTTTTTCTAAAAATAAATAAAGAAAAATAGTTTATTAGAAAAATTCATGTATTGTAAAAGCAGAAAAAAAAGACACATACTAGCTTGATGACATTGACAACTTGTATCACATGGACAAGTACCTGATTTGGTGCAATCTTCTTTGCACATACATTTTCCAACTAAATATAAAAATAAATAAAATCTTAATAAAAATTTTATAAACAATTCTTTTACCTTGACAGTTGCACGGCATTGTATTTAATACGAAGAAGTTGTAGATTTTATCGATAGATATAATATATGTAAAGAATTCTTGAATAAATCACTGTATATATACATAAGATTAAACAAAGATGTTCATTAATATAACATATGAATATCTACTGTTTCTGAACAAAGAAAAAATGGGGGTGTCGATTAGTAGAATAAAAACAGAAAAGGGGGTGCATTACAATGAAGAAGAGAAAGAAAAGATAATGTAATCATTGTTATCATTAAAATGTATGTCAAATAGTAACTATTTGATTTAAAATAAAATATAAAATTGTACTTTAAAACACTAACTAAACAAAAATTTTTACTCGCGCGTATTTTAAAAAACAAAATATTATAAAAAAAAATATTAAATTCATGTTTTATCTCATACGTATTTTAAATGATACATTTGATTAATGTTAAAAAATCAACTATCAAATATAAAATTAAATAAAAATTATGAAATAAATTCCATATCTTCAAATAAATATTTATTTCATTCTCAATATTTAAAATCAAATCATAGAAAAAAATCTCCATATAAACCTAATCGAAAATCATCTGGTAAAAATTTTAATAAAACAAAATTTAAAAGTAAAAAATTAAAAAAAAATCAAACTAAATTACATAAAATAACATCAAATCTAACATCATTTAATCCAAATATATTTCAGAATAATGCATCAAATGATCAAATATCACCTGATACACATTCTATGATACGAGATTATTTATATATTTCTATACTTGGTCTTCTTTGTTTTTTTCCAACTGGTATATTTGCTTTAACACGTTCTATGCAATCATTAGAAATGAAAAAACCATCATCTATTATTTATTGGCCAAAATTAGCTGCAATTTATGGAAGACATGCATTACGTTGGGCAATTCTTTCAATTCTTATTGGAACTATGCTTTGGATTAGTTTTTTTATTCATCATCTTATACAAGAACATCATCATATTTGGTAAATTTTATAAAACAAAAATCAAAATGGAAATTTTTATTATATAGGAATACATATTATAATGAATGTGATGAAGAATATTTATGTTCTACATAAGATATTTATTTAACTAATGCAAAAAAAAAATGTTTATAAATATAAAGAAACTTTTTTTACATAGAACATTTACATGCGGAACAATTACAATCGGTACATGAACATGCTGAACCACAGCTTGTACCTTCATCTATTAAAATAATAGAAGAAAAAAAAAGTATATTCAATTAAATTAATATTATATTTCTACATACGAGCACATGATTTACAATCACATTTACATGAACAACTATCATCACATTTACATAATCCACCTTGACATCCAGCACCACATCCACAACCTCCGGCTAAATAGAAAAAAAAAGGGTTAATAAAAAAAAATTAATAAGTAATATTTGACTTACTTTTACATTGACATGATTTTGGCATCTTTTTTTTCTTCTTGTGTTTTGTTTTTTTTTGAAGTGTTAGTACAAATAAAAGAAATATATGATAGAACAAATGTATCTGTTCTGTCTATTTATATGTATAGTAAGAATTCACCCCCCGTAAATCTTTCGGGGGTGCAATCTGTCTGATTGAACAACACCCCTGTTAACAATAAAATGTTTATTTATCGGCACCCCCAAATTTAGTGTTGTCTTCTTTATAATTAATTGATTCATATGAACAAAAAATATATGATGTTATAAAGATTTGTATAGAAATTCTCTTTTGTTTATTTGATACCTTTTTCAAAAAAAAAGTACATTTTTAACAATATTTAAAAAAAAAATTTATTCTGAGAATTATTGGCCACATGGGCATGCTCCTGTTGGACATTTACAATCTTCACATTTGCATCGTTCGTTACCACAACCTTGTTCTAAATAATATAAAATAATTATAAGAATATAATTAACAGAAAAAAGAAAACATACTATTTTGATGACATTGACAACTTGTATCACATGAGCATGTACCTGTTTTAAGGCAATCGTCTTTGCACATACATTTTCCAGCTAGAAACAATTTATATTTATTATAAATAAGAAAAAATTCGAATTGCTTACTTTCACAACGGCAAGGCATTGTATTTAGTATAGAGAAGTTGTGTGTAGTGTAATTGAAAGTAAAATAATGATATATGGTGAATCTTTAAAAATTCTTGCGATATATATAGGACTTAAGGTCAATGTTCACTAGTAGGAAAAAAGGGGGTGTTTTTTGTTTGTGAAAAAATAGGGGGATGCATTTATCTTTGAGACATCTTTAATACTGATATCATGTTAGTCTGACTTTATTTATCTATTTTTTATCAAAAATATACCTACTATTAAAATATATTTTATTGTAAATAGATTAGAAAATCTATTTGTATTGTTATCTTATTTTGGAAGAAAACAAAAATTTTTCTACAGTTTCATCTGCATTTTACCCAATGATTTAATTCTTTTTTCAATATGTTTTTTTTTTAAAACAAAAAGAAAAGTGTTTTCCCACGATCATCAAAACTAACTAATATAACAATCAGAAAAACAAAACGAAAAAGAAAATAATAAGTTAACAATTCAACAGTAAAATAATCAATGTTAAAAAGTTATACATTGTTTTGTATTATTCTATTCATTTGTATGTCGTTGATTACGTGGATTACTTGCTTGAACATAATGGTAAGCAATAACTAATAAAAAAACAATTACACCAAGAATATTAGCACAAATACCCAAAACCTAATATTAAATAAAATAAAATAAATTGTTATATTTTTTCTATCTTACTTGATCACTCTCACGAGCCATTATGTAAAATAATATTTATTTGTTATAATAAGTTATAAATCTAGAAAAATGTTATATCATATTTAATAAATATATCAAAGAAAATTTTGTAGATTTTGTTTTTATTAATTTTAAAAATTCATTAGATTTTAAAGGAACTGGAGGCAACTTACTGAATATGATTACCTTTGGTATGAGTCGAAAGTATTTGTAAATTTTTTTCTTCTTACATACCGTTTTGTAGAGTTTTTGATGGACTACAATTATTTATACATAGTATCAATCATCTTATCTTTGATAGGAAGAAATTGAGGATGTGCATATGTAATCGCCTATCGGTCAATTGATTCTAGTTCCTTCAAAGTCATATGAAAATAGGAATTCCTATATATCATCCGACACATTTCAAAAAGTTCTACAACGTAGTATATTTGGTTTTCCACTTTTGATTGACCATAAGCACATTAAAGTCCAAAAGATATAACTATTTTTGGGTTTAACTGATTTTTAGGTTCTACTGCTCATATACAAAATACAACAAACTGATAGTGATGTCAGGTCAATTGATCTAATAGTCTACTATACATTATCTTGCAAATGATTGATTAATCCTCACGAAAACAACAAATTCAATTGTTAACAAGACTAAATAGAAGCCTCACTATATTAAGAACTAATATACTGTACCGTACAATAAATGAAAACTGATTTGAAGCCGCTTTGACTCAATACCGTCAAAATAAAATGGATTTTATAATGGAAACAATTGATTTTATTAAGTTTCGGCTCGCTCCTACAGGACTTCCAAAAATCCCTTCCATTTCAGTCATTTTCAAGCTCTGACATATATATGGAATGATAAAAAAATCAATCAATTTAGATTTCGCACAGCACCAATACTTTACACATCAGCCATTCGTTAACCATCAGCAAATAAATAAAATTAGCGAATCATTGATATGACACGCAGACTTCAGAATAGTTTTAAAATTATATTTAATTCTTTATTATTATAAATAGAAAAAAAATATTAAAAATTAAAAAATTATTAAAATTTCAAAAGTGATTAGATTTATATGAGGTCGCTACTATCGACTTTCTTCTGAGAATTAAAAAAAAAACAAGTAAGACCCTCCATTAATCATTTCATTGTCTTCTTGTACATCGTTAACTGTTGTTTTATCACTCATTATTGAATTATGCCTGAACAAACTCAAATTCCACGTGTACTTTGGGCTCAACAACGTGAACATGTTTTATTAACTATTGCTGTACCTGATATTGAAAAAGTTGATGTTAAATTTGAAGAAGATTCCGTTTCATTTCAAGGTCAATCAACACCAGATAATGCTAAAAATAAGAATGTTTATGCAGTTAAAATAGATTTATTTGAAAAAATTGATCCTGAAACTAGTAAATATGAAAATATTGGTCAAAAATTTTGGCGTGTATTATTAAAAAAAAAAGATCCTAAAGGTGCTTTTTGGCCACGTTTAACAAAAGATAAAACACGTTTACATTGGTTACAAACGGATTTTGATCATTGGAAAGATGAAGATGAAAGTGATGATGAAAAACCTGGTTTTGGTGGTAATTTTCAAGATATGTTTTCTGGAGGTAATATATAATCTTACAAAAAAAGATAATTATTTAATTTTAATTATTCATTTTTTTTAAGGCATGGGTGGTATGCCAGGTATGGGTGGTATGGGTGGTATGGGCGGTATGGGCGGTATGGGCGGTATGCCAGGTATGGATATGGGTGATGGTTCAGATGAAGAAGATGATGATGATGATGCAGATGATGAAGAAGAAGGATCATCAATGGCAACTGAACATGGTACAAACGATCAAAATAATCAACAACCAAAAAACTCAAGTGATAAATCTGATTCAACAACAAAAACAACAACAGCAGACGAACAAAAATCAGCATCGAAAGAATCATCAACATAGACTGCTTTCTAGTATTTCTTTGTTTTTCTAATGTTGTCCGTCCATAGGTATAATCGTTACTGTTGGTTTTTCATGTTCTTTTATTGTTCCACAGTTGTGTCATTCCGAAGTGTGAAACTGACATAATTAAACAAGAATTACAACAATAATTTATTTCTTTATCTTTTTTTTAAATTCAATTTTATCATTCAAGTTTAATGGTAAGAAAATAACATAAGTTACAAACTTGATTTTTAATCTGAAAAGATTAGATTATCTAATTTTATTCGAAACTAATCAAAAAATTTTTTTACAAGAAAAAAAAGTATTCAATATGAAATTATCAGGATTTAGTCTACGATTAAAGAAATTTTATAAATATATTAATTATCTCTAATAAATAATAATTCTTTTATCTATTTGACTATTTATAGATAATAGAATGGCACCAAAAAAAATTTTGATGATTGTTGGTGATTTTGTTGAAGATTACGAAGTTATGGTTCCTTATCAAGCCTTACTTATGGTGGGTCATCAAGTTGATGTTGTATGTCCAGATAAAAAAGCAAAAGAAATCGTAGCAACTGCTGTACATGATTTTGAACAAGAACAAACATATACAGAAAAACGTGGTCATAATTTTACACTTAATGCTACATTTTCATCAGTCAAAGCTAAAGATTATGATGCATTAGTCATACCCGGTGGACGTGCACCAGAATATATTCGATTAGATAAACGAGTACGTGATCTTGTACGTGAATTTGACAATAACAAAAAACCTATTGCAAGTATTTGTCATGGTCTTCAAGTACTCGCATCAGCTGGTGTTGTTACTGGTAGAAGAGTAACAGGTTATAAAGCAATTGGACCTGATCTACAATTAGCTGGTGCAAATTATGTTGAAGTTGAACCAACAGAAGTAGTAGTTGATGGAAATTTAGTTACATCACCAGCTTGGCCTGGTCATCCAAAATGGCTTGCAGAATTTGTTAAATTACTTGGCACAACAATTAATCCATAAACGTTATTATTTTTTTTTATTTTATATTGTACATGTGGTTCTAGTCTTTTTTTTTATCTATTCTAGCAATATTTAAATATACTATTTTATTTTATTAACAGGATAAAATTAAAACGATAAGTATCATTCTATTGTAGAAAATGTCAGGTACTGATAATTCAAATAACATTCCAACAACTACAACACCACTACCAACAACAACATCAACAGAAACAATTGTAGAAAACGAATTAGATAATCTCGTTTCTCAACTTCGACAAACAATTAATAAAACTGATTGGCTTGTACAGAATACGTCGGCTAAATGGGAACAAGAAAATCCTGAATTAGCAAAACAATGGCGTGAAGCTATAAAAAATAATCAACCATCGGACTCTACACTTCAATAAATTTATACATAATCATTGTGTCAGATTTTTTAGAGAATAAAAATAATTAAAGAATGATTTAAAATCATACTAAACTATTTTTATGCATGAGTGATCTAAATGGGCCATTGGATTTGTCTGCCTGTCATGAATTTTAAGGTTTTCAACAGAAAATATAAACTGAAGATATCTTTGATCCTACAATATTAAAATTTGAATTATAAATATACTGATTAAATACAATCATAACCATTAATATGTGATGACAAATTATTTCTTGTTCATTTGCTTATGAAATTCTTCTATTCGTTTAGTCAAGTTACTGTTCATGCATTAACCATTTCGCAGCGACGTGGCCCATTGATGGATCACATTATATTTTAAGCAGAAACTATATAGAAAAGCACTTTATTTTGCTTTATTCTTAAGCAAAAGGTTAAGGATAATGTATTATCTGTTCTATCTTCAGTATTTTATTTTTGAGTATATCATTCAGTGGTGTAGCCAGGAATTTTCTGAGGAGGAGGACGCTGAACTTATTTCTCATCGTAGACATTATGATGTATTGAGCGTAGAAAACACGCATACTATTCACGAGAAAGTCCTATTGAAGAACTTTGCTCATCCTACATTATAGATGATACGTCTTGTACCATGTTTTTATGGAATATTTAAATAGAAAATCTTCCACTCCCTAGGTATACTTTATTTCACGAAAACAGAAATTATCTGATGTTGGATTGGACGAATAGAGTTTGAGTGAGATCGTTTGAGAGCTAATCGATGAGTTTAATGCGTGATTTTCTTTTCGAAAACTCATCAACAATCGTTCATGGATCAATTTTTTTCGTAATTGTTTTGTGAATGTCGAGCAATGCCAATGCATTTAACCGATCATCGTCCATATTGTTTCGAAGAAAAACTTTTACCAGCTTCAGTACGAAGAAAGAACGCTTATTGTTCGTGATCGAAGCAGGAAGAATCGCATATATTTCCAGAAGTTGAACGATGCTAGGAAAGAACATAGATTGAGGCCCAAGCATCTTTGATAATAGTCAGCGGATTGGTGCTGTTGGTTTGCCAGTATTATTGCCACACATAAAATTCTATCTCGAGTACCAGCATGTAGTTAGTTAGTATATCGTTTAAATATACTTCAAACGAATCTTTGATTGTGGTGAAATCGATTTTAACTATCTAGATTATAACAATCTCAGTCCTAGTGTTATTAAAGAGAGCAGATGCATCGGAAATATTCTGTTCATCCAACTTTAAGATGAATAAATCAACTTTTTTCTATATACAACCAAATTCTTCATACTTCTCGCTAAATAAAATATGTGCTTAAAAAATAACGCTTCTCTCACTTCGACGGAAGTAATAAACATAACTTGATGACAACCATTTGGTGACTTGAAAAGTGAGTACCAGATCATCGAGGATGTTCAAAAATCTCTCGACATGTCTTATTCATTCGGCGACGACGCAGGCGAGGTGTTGATAAAATATTGTACTCGACGAGAAATGTAGTGAGGTCAACGAAAAGCTTATTTCGAATTGAAGTAGCATACTGTAGTTCACTGAGATAGAGTGCAAGTTGTTCGACTTCCTTGTAACACAAAACCAAGTCGTTTGAAGCTGTTCGAGAGAAGCAACGATAGCACTAAATAGCTGCCAAATAACAAGCACTGACGTGTGCTTTTCGACACATCGAGTATCACAGAGTTTTAAAAATGTTCGTCGACGGGTTTCATCACCAGTTGTTGCCTTCACGGCTGCCTGTTATTTAATTTGAAACCACTCTCTCTCCCATTAACAACTTTGATCTTTTTATTTATTCAGCATTTTAAATAAGACTTGCAAAGAAGATAAATCTTACTAAGTCTATTTAACAGTATATACAAATTTTCATGAGTCTTTTTGAGTCTTCTCGTTCTAGCCACTCATCAAGTTGTCGCAATACATTCATCTTTGTCAATGATATACCACTTAACTCAATCAGGGATGTTTTCCAATAGAGTTTTTGAGTTGAAAAATTTGGATTTGTAATTAATTTTAACTTAAGGTTTCTCTTACTCATAGACGCCTTTTCTAACTCTTTCTCATAATTGCACTATACTACCCATTCGATTTGAGCGTATAGATTGAGACAAAAATCGTTTTCCAGCTTACTTTGAAAAGATGTTTACGTTTCAATGATACATTAAAGAAAGTGGTGATCTTCATCAAGATGATGAAGAAATTTTTTACTACATCCAGCTCACAACAATACCGAATGGCTAACGAGGGAACATCCCGAGATGAAGCTCAGCTTTAGAGCTGATATTTTGTTCAAATATAGATCACATTGAGACTAGAAAAGCTCTATACGGACTCGAGTTTCCGAGCTTTTCTTTGGGATTTATGGTAATTTTACTGCATTTTTTACATTAGACTGGCTGTTCCAGGGACAATGAAGTCATGGGATTTAACGCTGAAATTTTCATCAGCTGTCCAAGCGCAGTTCGAGCGTGATCCGACGATAATTAAATGCGACCAAAAATAACACAATACTGGCAAAAGACACCTTCAAAAACTTTGATGAGTACGATAATCAAGTGTATTTTAACAGCCATTCTTGCACACATACGAACACATCTGATGTGTTTAAACGAAACATGTACCAACACAGCTGTTCTTCAATTAAAACAGTTGGAAAGCATCAGCTGTACAATGATTTGTTCACTCATCCATACATTTGAACCTGTGATGATCAATCGGATAGATAGCATTGCACATTGGAAGGAAATAACAAAGAAAATATACAGTTCCACTTTCAGTGTTAAATTTAGAAATATCAATCGAAAAGCTGAGAGATGGTGCTAAAATCTCATTAGCCACTCTCTTCTCTATGCCACTGATATTATACCACAGCATGATATGCTTCTTGAGAAAACAATTAGGAGAGAAAATATTTTTGATAGTAGCTAGTACAGTAACCGTGACCATTATGCGCAGATCCTTCCTTTTCTTCGAGTTTGTCATCAACGAATTTACGCTTCGAATTATTTGTTGTCTGTTACTTTGAACCGGGTTTCAGCTTTTTGAATGGCGTACGAACAACCAAAAATCATACAAGACTTCTACGAAATTGTAGCATAGTCATATGGTGTCTATTGTAATCTTCTTTGTAAATCAAATAGGCATTAGTTATTACCATTCTAAATATCAATTTACATATCATCTGAGGCATGTATTTTATATTAATAGCTAATTAGTTTAATTTATACATTGTTTTTCTCCATTGAAGAATACTCCATGATAGGAATAAGAACGTTAGATCTTATCATTGTATCTATAGGAGATTCATATCATAATAAGGAATGTCAAAGAGAATGTTACAATAAGAAGAAAAAAAAGAAAAAGATTGAAATATTATTTTGATTTGTTTTTATCTCGTTTCTACGGCGTAATGCATATGAGAGAAAGAGAAAAACGAACTTGAGTAACTATCCAAGTCGACATGAAACAAGGTCGCTTGGTTAATAATAAAAACAAGAAAACGAAAAACAAATGACTGCACATATTGAAAAGATCAATGCGTACATTTATTGAGAGTAAACACAGAGGAAAATGAATAAATCTTTAGAAATCATATCAAATCATATAAATCCAGCAGGATAAAGTAGTTTAATAAATACTTTTTTACCGTTATAAAACAGTTAGATAGTGAGAATAACTAAATTAGCCAATTCTTTCAGAAAAATGAATGTATTTATATCAAAACTAGAAGCAAATTTAACGTTCAAAATTGTATTGGAAAGAATGATCCTTAGATTATAAAAATCATCACTGAAATTATTTTTCATTCTCTTCTACCATTTAAGAGAAGTTTCGTTTTTATCTTTTCTTTCTTCTCGGAATCATTACTTTTTTTTAACATAGATTAATGTTTCCTGAGATAAGCTCGTTTTGACTGATATGATTTTCTTGCCTTCGTATTAACAGAATATTCCATTTTCATTTAAATAACATCATTATATTAGCATGAAAAATTTACACATAGACGACATGGATTGAGTCCAAACTGCTCGAGCTCATTATATTGCCTAGCTATGTAGGCTGCGAGCAGTACGCATAATTCTGCCTATTTTAATTAAACAGAAATCATCAAAGCCTAAGTTCATAAATTATATTAATCATTCAAAAATTATTTTTGACAATTTTTTAGTAGAAATTGATGATACCCCTCTACAAATATTATTAACTAACAATTCAATAATCTAAATACTTAAATATTCATTATTGAAAAAGTATGGATATATCATATCTTGTTTGTCTTATTATTCAAGAAAAAAAGAAGGAACGTTATACATATTAAAACAAAAGAAGAAAAAAAAGGGAAGGACATAATCAACACCGTGACATACAAAGACAAAAGAAAAAAAAAATCAATTTATGGATTATATTAATACCGATGATGAATTTGGAAAATCGATAAACATACGGACGAATAATTAAAAAAATCAATACATACACAAACGAACAAAACAAAAAAAAAGCTATGTTCAAAAGTCAAAGAGAAAAAAAAGAAAACAGATGCTCAATCATTTTTGAATCAAGCAAATTATAATGATGATACTGTTCTGTAGAGAAACTTACACACACACACACACACACGCGCACGATTGGATAGATATAATTCGACATCACACATATTTTAAAGACAAAACAAAATCAATCTAAACAGCACTGCTCAATGAGGTGACTATTAGAAAACAAACAAACAGATAATTTGTACAAAAGAAAATTTGATGCATACATCATCAGACTGTTTGCTGCAATAACAAACGATAAAGAAAAGAAAAACAAAAGGCAATATAGTCGAGTTTTTTTTTTAAAGAAACAAGATTTTGACGATAAAATCCCTGATAATAAAAGAAAAAAAAAATTTCAAGGGAAAAAGAAAATGCGCAGAAATATTTACTGCAAAACTTGGCAAGTCAATTCGTTCATTCAAAAATGAAGCTCAATTTTTAACGTTTGGTTTTTTTTTTTTCTTTCAGTCAAACAAAAAGAAATTTTTATACCTGAAATCTTCGTATGTATGTTTATGTGTATGTAATTTTTGTTATCACTGAGACAAGAGATTCAACGAAAAAAAAAATGTAAACAACAACAACAACATCAACAAATATTTTCAAGGTCTCTTCGAGGATCATCCTATATATATATACATAAATGGGTATAAAGGAAACTGCTAAGCAGATGAATATTTTGCTTTTTAGTTTTGTTTTTTTTTGTCAGTCTTATAAAAGACAAGCTGAGCAAACTCACAACATAATGATGATGACGTATGATTTGTGTTTTTTTTTTGCGTTTAGAACAGCAGAGAATGAAAAATTAGAAACAATAAATAGATAGTTGCACTGTGAGCAGTAGATACGAAAAAAAAGTCCCTGAAAAAAGCGTGCGAAAAAAAACACAACCTGCATATAGTAGTAATAACTACTAAAATGAATAAGCAGATGATACAAGAGCAGCAGGTGTACTTGACGGTCGACTAATGGAATTTGGACTTGATTGATTATTTACATCAGGTTCATCAGGTGATGATGATGTAGATGTTAATGGTGATAATGATGGAATACCATTTGGATTGAGCATAACAGTAACTGGATTATGACTATTTGAACGAGCACTATTTCTATGACGAGGTATTGTTGATGATGATGATTGATGTTCATCATCATCTTCAATAATTCCACCTTCTTCATCTGTTATATATTCCATAGATACAGATAATGATTTATCATTATTTGAAAGTTGTTGTTGCTGTTCTTTTTGATGTTGTTGTAAAATTCTCCGAAGTATTGTACGTGCATTTAATAAACATTTATCATTTGATGAAGAATCTGTTGATGAAACTGTACATTTATTTGTTAAAAAATTTGATAACTGTGCACTATTATTATTATTATTATGTGATTGCGTTTGTTGTTGATGTTGTAAAGCAATAGCTTTTAAAACAGCTAATGGTACACCCATTGATATAAGTTCTTCATAACTTTTTTCATTTAAACCCATAAATTGTTGTTTAGATTTTTCATCATCATCTTCATTAATTGTTTGTGAATTAGGTGAAATTTCAATTAATGTTCGATCTTCATCTTCATCACTATTAACTTCAGCAACAACAAGTGGAATTGGTAGATTCATTGATATATGTTCATTATTATTATCATCATTATCATTGCCATTTTGTTTTGATTTTGAATGATTATTATTAAGATCTTTTAAACGTTCTTCATCAAGCATTTGATAAAATTTTGAACGTTTTTTTGGTGGCATTTTACGTATACGTTCCATAAGATCATCAACATATCCACCAACTGAATTTAATGATGATTGTTGTCTATCATCCATTTCAATATCATTACCATTTGAATTTATTTTCATCAAGGATTGTGTTATATGACGTGTATCATGTTTTGAATTATAATAATATGAAGATGATGCTTCAGATGCTATAGATGAACCTGAACCTGTACGAACAGATGATGATATTGGAGGTGATTGACGACTTGTAGCTAAACCTGATTCATAACCACTTGATGCGTTTGATGTTGACTGAAAAATACAAATATAGAAAAGATTATATAGAATGAATAAATCAATAAATATCAAACGAAAAATTTTAGTTGTTTTTGTTTTATAAAAACATCTATTTTTAATAGTATAAAATGCTTTTTTAAATCAGATCATATATTGATTTTTTTATATCTTGAAAAAAAATATATATAAAGATGAATTAGAAGTGTATTCTGATCTTAATACAATCATTCAAATCTGTAGCTTTTAAAATAATTAGAACTATAAGAATCCACTTTCATTAAAATGAGAAAACATACTGAATCTTTTCTTGGTGGTACATATTCATCATTTTCATCATCACTTGGTCCACCATGGCTTGTTGTTGATGAAAATCCGCTTGAACGTCGTCTATAATTATGATAAGCTGCAGTAAGCATATCAATATGTTGCTGTTGCTGTTGCTGCTGCTGCTGTTGTTGTTGTTGTTGTTGTTGTTGTTGTTGTTGTTGTTGTTGTTGTTGTTGTTGCTGCTGCTGCTGCTGGAGATTCAATGTTGATGAATCATTATTTTGATTGATTCTTTGTCTTATAAGACATGCTGATGGCATAGAACCATTTGTTACATTTGGATATGAAGTACGCATTAATTTATAACGAGGATCATTTCTATAATGATGTTGTTCATCATGAGAATTATTTGTTGATAAAAGTTTAAGTGTGTCTGATTTAAGATATGATGACATTTTATTATGATTACCATTATTTGTATTCGATCGATTAATATAACTTTGAAGATCATGTATAGCATTATTTGGAGTTTGTTGTTGTTGATGATGATATTGTTGTTGCTGTTGCTGTTGCTGTTGCTGTTGTTGAACTTGAGAAGCTGCTTGAACAGCAGCATGCCAAAATTTTGTTTGAGCTAATAATTTATTTTGTGCTGCTGCTGCCGCTGCTGCTGAAGAATATGTTGGTGGTGAACTACCACGTCTTTGTAATGATGGAGATAAATTATTTATATCTGAATTAATACGTGTATTTAATGATGAAGGTGCTGGTGGTAAATATGTTGAACGTTGTTGATTAACCATCATTTTATTTGAATCTGATGAATGATGATGTCTATTACTATTGTATGATTGTGATTGTTGTCGATATGAAGACAATAACCATTCAGCATGTTGTTGCTGTTGCTGTTGCTGTTGTTGTTGTTGTTGATTATATCGATCTGTTCCAAGTGCAACTTTTTTTGGAACTGGAAGGCCTGGTTCATGTGTATATGATGTTGGAATATGTCGATGTGATACAGGTGTTGATTGTTGTGTTGTTGATTGTGATGGTATAGATTGTTGTTTATGTTTATTAATTATTGCTGTTGCTGCTTGAGAATTTAAAAATGCTCGATATGCTGCTGGATCAGTGACGCCAGCTGACATCATAGCTGCCGCAACTGATAATTGATTAAGTGTTGATGATGAATTATTACCATGTGAATGTTCATTTAAACGTGTAGATTTTGTAATAGAAGTTGTTGAATGACGATGATAATTATTTGATGATGATAATGTAGATGAATTTGATTCTATATTTTGTTCAGAATTTTGTGATAATGCTGATGATGTATTAATATTTGATACAGCTGCAGCTGCAGCTGCTGCTGCAGCAGCCGCTCGTTTTCGTTTTAAACTATATTTTTTATATGGTGAATTATTTTTAAACGATGGATTTATTGTCCAAACATATTTAACTGGACCTTTTGATAATGATGATATAACAGGTACACGTATAAATTGATTGTGTAAAGATAAATTATGTCGAATTGAATTCTATAAAAGAAAAAAAATATATATATATTATAAAATTTTTATTTTCTTTAAATTTATTTACCTTCCATCCCCAACTTGTTTTTGCATCAATTTTATCTTTAAAATATGGTACAAATTTAATAATCCATTCATATACTTCATTTAATGTTAAACGTTTCCATGGACTACTATCAATAGCACGTGTAATCAATTGAGCATAAGATAGATTACCCCATGGATTACGATAAGTTTTATTTATACCAATACCAAGTTCTTGTATAATTGATTTACCCAAACGTTTATCATATTCAGCAAGTATATCACGTTTTTCTTTTCGATGACGTGGCCATGTATTAAAACGTAAGCGATCACGATGAATATTATTATTTGAACCAGTTGAATCAAGAAGTGAAGTACTTTGTGAAAAACGTCGATGAGTAGGACGAAGAGTTGTTGTTGCTTGAGGTGCTTGCAAATTTGAGGATGTTGGTGATGGTGAGCGATCTGTATAAGCATGTCGATGACACATTGTATCTGGTGGTGAATCAACTATTAATGATGAGTAATCGCCAGTAGTAGACGAAATATAATGATGATTAGATATATCCTCATCATTGTCATCATCAACGAGTGAAATATCAATTGGGTGACGAGAATGATGCATGATTAACACTGTTTACTATCTGACCATTTGGCCGCCACTGACTATTAACTTACAAAGCATCTGGAAAAAAGAATGAGACAAGAAAAAGACAAAAAGAAATTCATCGTTTTTTGTTCTCATGAGAACCATCTGGTATATATATATATATATATATATATATAAAACTATGCGTATTGATCGAAAAATATACTCATTGTTATTACGTAAGAAACAATATAGAAAAGAGAGTTCAACTACTCTGAGGTCTCTCTAAATGGATATAGTAAAAATGTCACCCTTAAATGCACTGGTGGCAGAAGAAGAGAAAAAGGGAACGAGCAAAAAAAAAAAGTTGACCCTTCTACCTTCCATTGCTCGCTTATGTGCGTTCGTTTTTTTTTTTCTTTTTCTCTCGTAGTTGCATGCATGGAAACGACGAGAGAGCAAAAACACCATCACAGAGAGCGTCGTTCGATGATGCATTCCGCCAACGAGCGCGCTCCGCTTTTTTTTTTTTTGTTATGTGCTCAAGCGTACGTCAATACATATTTCTTTCTCATATTTTTTTTTGTATGCATTGCTTATACGGCGCGGCCGAAAACAAAAGGAACGCGCGACCTCTCTCTCTTATTCTTACATATATATATATATACGCAACAAAAGTCGTGAGTTTTTTTTTTTATGATAGCGATAAGCCTGACCGCAAAAGTTTACGATGAGTAACGCATGGCGTCAGAAAGCAAAAAAAAAAGGAAAAAAAGAAATTGATTTTACATGTAATAAGATAACGTCGCAAAAATATATTTATGTGTATACAAAACGGAAGAGAAATTTTCAAAATTTCCAACCAGTTAAATATTTCAATAAAAGTAATAATTTCAAATAATTAATTGAAAAATCCTACACAATATATTTCTCTTGTTATTCTTTTATTCAATATATGTCTCTCCCTTTCTGCCACTTCAATCATCATCGTCATCATCATCCCACAGGAAACATAAACAAATATTACTATATATTATAGACGAACGTACAATATCTGTTTTTGAGTACATTCGTATGGGGATTAGGCAATAACATTCAGATTTAGTTAGACAATACTATATGATGGGAAACAAAAGGTTTAATTAACATTTAGAATCTCACTTGAATTTACTACTGAGGACTTATGAAAATATATCTTTTAACCTGCTAATAAAACGATTTTATGAAAAAAAAAGAGAAAAGCAATCCAGGACAATACAACACCTTGTCATCAATTGCCTGGTATTTGTTTATTTTGCTCGGATATGTATACATATGTATATATTTATATATGTATATATATATGTGAGGTATTGTCAAAAGGGTACAGTATATGCGATGTGCGCAAGAGAAATCATCACATCATACATTCTATCTTAGTGCCCATAAGTACAAGGCTCTTTTTTTCTTTGTATAGTATTGTCACATTATCGTTGTCGCTTCTCGACCAAGCACAAGCTATTTTTTCTTCCATATATATATATTTATATATATATATATATACGTACATTAGATGCATACTAAGCAATTTCTTTGAGCAGAACAAAAAATCTTTCTCTTTCTTCTTTTTCTTTCATATACTAACGATAGAGGAAAAAAAATAGCTGATGGATGCGAAAAGCGAACAAGGTTGTCAATATTACATAATAAAGCGTAGGCGCGTGTATGAACGAACGTTCTGTTTTTATTATTGACATAATACATTACGATATGGAGTATACACATACACTTCTATTTTCTTGTTTCTATAGTAAAATACATACATTAACTTTCTTTTCTTATATATATATTCTTCTATCAACCACCTACAGTGAATAGAAGAAAAAAAAAACTCTGCATGAATAAAAATGACTATGAAATCAACTGTTTTTGTTGCTATGTAATCAATTGATAGTAAAAGAAAACAAAGAAATTATCGGTGATAAACTTTTATTTTTAGAAACAAAGAAAACAAAGAAAAATTTTTGTTTTTTTCCTTATATGATGAAATTTATTTTCAATCTTATTCAAACATACATCTATTTATAACATATGAAAAACACCAAAACATAAAATATAATCAATAAACTTTACCCTTTTTTTTTCTATATAGTTTTATTCATGCAAATGTACGAATGATCCCTGACTAATCAAAAAAAGCACAATATTTATGGATGAATGAAAGTATTAAATAAAAAAAAAAAGAGAAGAAAAAAAAACAATCTGTCATGATTTCTTGTTAATATTCAAAGCAAAAATAGACTGTATTATAAAAAAGAAATCCTTCTCATAGAAATTTTACTCGTAATTGAACAACTTAAGATTAGCGTAGGCGAAAGATTATTATTTTCTCACAAAAGTTGTTATTCATAAAAAAAAAACTAATCAAAATAAGTAAACGCCTACATTATTTATGATTCAAACTATGATTACATAGAAGATCATATGTATCCAGAGAAAAAAAAACTAAATGAGAAATTTAAGAAAAAGTAAAACAAAAAAAAAATATTTCTTCCATAAACTCATTTTCTATCGTTTGTTCCTATTTTTTTTGTTCATAACACATCCATCTTCAATTAATTTAACTCTATCAATTGAATCTCACATATATATATAACTAATTTCAAATATGAATAATATGTCAATGTCATCTTGACACATTCGAGGTTATTTCAAACGTTATTTCCGTTAAGATATTAAAAATATATTAATGATAAATAAATATGTATATATGTATATATACTATTCTATATCAACCTTCGAACTTGATCTAAGATTTTCTTTCCTCTCTCATTCTGTTTTACAAGGACATGTGTTATGATATAGTTTGTTGATCTTACATAATAATAGATAAATAAATTGGAATGTCATGAATTCTAGTTTTCTTATCTAGAAAAACACTATTCATTCAACGCACAGACAAAAAAATAACTATAGTTCGATCGTGTTCATCAACTATTAAACAGATAAATGTTTTTTATCTACAAATAAATATTAAAATTATTTTAAAAATAAAACAAAATGAAAAGGAAAAATAGGAATATCATATTTTTATATTTCATATCAATAGATTGAATCAATATTGTATTAATGTATGATAGGAAATACATTACGCACAATGAATAATGATAAAATAAGTTACTCTATCTCTCATCCAAAACATGTGCGACCTTGATTATTAGCCTTGAATTTCTTTATATAGGCAAGAGAGTGAAAGAGGGATCTTTACTTTCGGTCAAGGTTATTTTGATTTGTTTCTTTTTAGGAATCTTTATTGTTCTATGTCGTGTTTACAAGGTTAAACTATTTTTTTATATATACATATACATACATAAAACATAACGACGATCAATTAACCTTCAATGTGCCAGTAACATCAACAACGAAGCTTCCAAGGTTTGAAGATACGATTGTTACTATATATTGCGTTAACGCTGGTATTTTCTTCTTTTCTTGCTTTTCCACCATAGCGCAACGATGTGTGTTCAAGAACAAATATTGCCTTCTGTATTTCTTTCTATCTTCTTGTTCTCTCGTTCTCTCTCGAAAATACATAAATGCAATCATAAGCAAATGACGATACAAAAAAAAAATGTGTATGACGTAATCGGGTGTTCTTCTCTTTCTCGTTTTTTTCTGATTGAATCAAGAAACGAATACACAAGGCAAAGAAAAAAGAGAATCTATCGATCGAGCGTCGCTCAAGGTTTTACTTCATATATTTGTATATCCAATAACCTTGAACAGCTGTTCGAATTGGCCGTTGTCGTATTAAATAGGATATAACTTCTATTCTCAAAACAGTATGTTCTTTCTTTCTCATTCTTCTTTTTCTTTTTCTTTTTCTTTTCTTTTTTTTTTTTTTATTGTATTTGACACTCTTATTTCGATTACATACACATTTTTGCTGCTTTTTTTTTCTCATGCAATCTGCTGTTCAAATACACATTTACGAAGAAATAACCCTGAACGGACCTTGAACTGTAATAATAGTGAAAGGGACAGTATATGTATAATAAGAGAACGAGAATAAGAAAAAGAAGAAAAGAATAACGAGCTTCGTTTTTCTTATTGAATCAATGCAAAAACAGAAGAAATGAAGCCTGTTATAAACAAGTAATGAAAATATAACTTATGCAAATGTAATAATAAAAAAAAAGGAGAGCTTCTGAAAGATTACGTCATTGAAGTTAACAATACAGCTTACCTAACATTTTAATCATTTTTTTTATCCATTTCTGTAATCATAAAAATTAATGAATGTGAAGAAAAGAAAAACGATGAATGTTAATGTGTTATATAAAATAAGAATCAATGATGGAATTATTAGCAATTTTTTTTTTCTTCATCGTATTTTTATTTTAAGTTATAATGAATAGAAAAAAATAATCGACTTTTATTCAAGAATACTTCCTTATATAATTTTAATTATTATTTATTTTAGAAGAATGATAATTATTATTATTCTTTTTTTTTCTTCAAATCATGAATTTCATACACTTCATGATATGAGAAAGAAGTCTTTGAAGATTTACAAAGTTAATAAAAAATAGATTTAGTTTTCATAATCAATGAAAATAAATAATAAGATTCTGTATATTTAACTTCTTAGATATTCACTATTAAATTCTCTACAAGGATGACAATAAAAAAATTTTAATGAATTATTTGAATGATTTGTTTTATAATGCAATGATGGAATTATATTGTTCAAGTCCGATCCTTCTTTGTCTGAAAAAAGTCATTTTCGTCAAGAAATAATTTTTGGAAAAGTCGAGATGTAGTACTCTTCATCGAAAAGTGCGTCATCGAAAGACTTACAAATCCTTTAATTATTAGATAGATTTTTGAAGCATGAAGAGCTCAACTTATTTTACCCTGAATTCTAATTTTAGAGTGTCCTTCGCGGTCAAAAAGGTGTCTTAAACGACGTCTTTCCTGGGCGAAGAATACTTCATCAAAAGCAGTTTTTTCAATTATAAAAGGCACCCTATAAGTGAGGATGAAAGCAAAATAAGTTAATCTTCTCATGCTTAAATATAATAAGAATTTGAGGAAAGTCCAAAGTGTTTTGGTCTATATTTATATTATATTAAAAAATTCTATTTTTTACTATATTAATTTATTATATGAAATTCTTCATACTTAACAAGTCTTTCGATAAAAAGTATTACATTTAATTCAAAAATGCATTTGTTTTTTGTTTTACATTTTATTATCCTTTAAAAAAAAGTCTAAAACAGATAATAACTATCTATCATATGATATTAGTAAAAGAGAACAATAAATATATTTCATCATTTTTTGTCTTCAGTTAAAGCAAACACCATTGCAGTACGATTTGGTATAGAGATCTAAAATAAAATAAATAATATTGTCTTGATAAAGATATTCATATGAATTTACTTGAAATGAATATGGGCGTTCATCCCACATGATATTTTCTGTAGAAAATATTTGTTCATTATTAACTCTTTCATGACCATCAAACGATTTTGCATCAGAATTGAGTACAATTTTGTATCTATTTTAAAAAAAAATATTATAATTAGAATAGAAAAAAAGATTTTTTTTATAATTTTACTTTCCACTTTGTCCACATCCAATACGATAATCAGTAAAACTTTTATTCCCATGAAAATTAAATACAAACATAAGTCCTCGATCACCACGTTCAAATACAATAATTTTATCAGCTTCAAGTCTTCGACTAAGAAGCTGAGAGAAAAAAAGAATATTCAAAAACTATAATTATTATCAAAATCTTAACTAACTGTATTCTTTGCTGATAACCATTTATATTCTTCTTCTAAATCATTCATTGCTTTATCCCATGCATTAAGATATTTATATCTTAATGTTTCATCTTCAGATAAATGAAAAAGACGACGAGCATATTTATAACTTTCATTATTTCCTGCTCGAGGAAAATCAAGCCATTCTGGATGACCAAATTCATTACCTATATAAAAATCCTTCTTAAACTATACATCTTATTTTTTTTGTTATTAAATTAACCTTCAAAATTTAGCCAACCTTCACCACCTAATGCATATGTAAGTAAACGAATCATTTTATGTAAAGCTAAACCCCGTTCAACAACTGCTGTTCGTTCAGAAAATACTGACATATGAGTGTAAATTTGTTCATTAAATAACCAATGTGCAATACTTTTATCACCAACTAATGCTTGATCATGACTTTCAGCATAGGCTATATTTTTTTCTGACCATCGACGATTTGTTAATGTCCATGTTATATTACCCATATGCCAATCTTCATCTTTTTTTTCTTTTAATAACTTAAAAATTATGAAAAATTTATTTTGTCTTACGAGGCAATCATTCTAGTTGTTAAAAGTCATTTCGCCTAATAGTAAGATGATTAGATATGGCATGGCTACGAATGAGATATACTCTAAATTAGCTCAAGCACAATTCATTTTAGGATAGTTTCATCAAATAGAGCATTCAATTCTATTGAAAACTAAATTATTGATGTCTTTTATTATCAAACGATTCAGCACAAAATTTAGATATGGACAAATTTAACGTCTTAAATACCCTTCCTTTCACTAAGAACTTAAAAGATTCATAACTCCTACTAGCAACGACTTGTGCTGCAACCAACTTACTAACCATGATACCCGTAGCTGAAAAGATTTTTAGCACTTTAGATGTTTCTCTCATTAGAATATATTTACAAACTTTTATCCAAACATCTGGAATAGCCATAGCCAAACGATAATCAAACCCAGCACCACCTTCAGCAAGTGGTCGGCATAATGTTGGCATTCCTGATACTTCCTTTAAATTAGAATTTATTATTTTGACTTAATAAATTTTTAAAATACTTCAGCAATTGTTATTGATTCTGGAAAAAGTGTTTGAGAAACATAATTTGCTAATTGAAGATAATTAAATGAATCAGTATCAGTTGCTAAACCAAAATATTCATCATATGAACCAGAAAAACTATGTCCTATAAAAATAAAAGATTAGATAGTATAAATAAATAATATAAGAAAATGACCAATGCCATGTGAATGATAGAGCATTGATGAAACACCATCAAATCGAAAACCATCAAATTTATATTCTTCTAACCAATATCGAATATTAGAAAGAAGAAATCGCATAACTTCACGTCTTTATTAAAAATATTATTTTTTTAATTCCATATAAATATATAAACTTACTGCATATAATTAAAACATCGACTATCCCAAAGACTATGATGACCACGTGCATTATCATGAAAAAAACAACCAGCTGTACCATCAAACATATTTATTCCATCAACAATATTTTTACAACTATGACTATGTATGAGATCAAGTAAAATAGTTAAATTATATTTATGTGCTTCATCAATTAATTCTTTTAATTCTTCTGGTGTGCCAAAACGGCTAGAATATGAATAAATTAATCAAAAAAAGAATGATTTTTTTGTTTTCATTTTATTATAATGAATAAACCTTGAAGCAGCAAAAAAACCGGTTACTTGATAACCAAAACTAGCATAATAAGGATGTTCCATAATAGCCATTAATTGAATTGTATTATAACCTATATTATTAAATAAAAAAAAGCTTATTAGTGCAACGTCTTCAGAACTAAAATGTGGAAGTCACATGTCTTCTTTAGCGTCATCATATTAATATAAAATACTTAAAGTGACAAAGTTCTAACTGATGACAGTTGTATTCCAATGATAATAAATTGTTAGTATAATATTCTATCTTATTTCTTTCTATATTTTGAACATAATAGGTGCGTCATAAGTAACTGTCCTCTTAGTATTTTTAAGATTTCTTCTCTATAATCTATCTAATTAAAATACCTTTTTTTATTAAAAGATAGCGTTTGACATTCTCTACAAGATCATATATGACTACAGCTAAAAATTGTTTTAGATGCGTTTTTTTGTTTTTAAGATTTTGAGTGATCACATTTCAATCCTGCGACAACAATACATTTTATCTTACTGTTTCTGTTTATAATTTTTTCCTTATAAATTGTAGAGCTTTTCACGCTGTATCTTGTGATATTTGTAGTAGAAAATTCCAAAATCGTCTAAGCGTTGTTAAAACTGACACATCTTTTCTTGTTTCTAGGAAAACGTATAATCTTTGATCCTAGTAGCTAAGGCTAGTAATGGAGATGTCTGTAAGGGAAAGTCGGAAAAACTTCGGTTTAAAATTACATTGATATTTTAATATGTGAATTTCACAAAAAATTCTATGAAATAATTATTAATCAAACCTTGTTTAACAATACGAGGAATAACATTAATACGAAAATTTTCATATGTAGCTATTTCCATTTTTGATGAACTAATCCCAATATGAGCTTCATATATTTTTAATCGATCACGTTTTTTTGGTTGAGAATATTTAAATTTATATATTTCATCATCAGATGGATTGTAAAATACACCATGATATACATTTGCTTTTTCATTTCGTTGTAGATAACGTGACCATGGACAAATACGATCAACTAATTGACCATTAGCTGTTTCAATAAGTAACTAAAACAAAAGATTCAAATTTTATATATTAGATTTTTATCAATTTACTTTAATTATTTGTCCATGTTTGATTGCTATCGATCCATCAGATAAAGGTGGAATTGTACCTCTCCATACACCCCATTGATCACGTATAAATGGATATTGTTTTTTCTGCCAATTATCTAGATAATATAGAATAATTATTCTATGACAATAAATAAAATAAAACTATTGAGTACAAACTAAAATCTCCATAAATATACATTGCTTTTGCACCAGGTGCCCATTCTTTAATATTTATTTCATTTGTTTGATGATTAACATGAATACCGAAATGTTTATAAGCTGATGTAAATACATCAATACCTTGTTCTTCAGTTTCAAGTTGTTTAAGAAATTTTTGAAAAACATGATAACTATAAACAACAATATATATGTATATATATTGTTATTTTGATTTATGTTACCGTCGTCGAATTTCATCTTCATATGGTTGAAGATATGGATCAAGTTTAAGTAAATTATCTAATTCAGGTACAATAACATTTGCAACTTCTCCTGTTGTTGGTTGCAATATTCTACAATTAGAATTATCATATAATAAATATGTTATTTTTAATAACGAAAAAAAAAGACCTTTGTAAATTAATCACTCCTGAAAACATTGATAAATTAATTGTATTAAATATATGAGATTTTTATTTGTAATTATGTTTTATTTTTCTATCACTATCGATTTTATTGCGAACATATCTTACGATAATTTAAATACAGAACAGGAAGAAAAAGATTTGTTATCCACATTGGTTATATTATTTGTTGATGAAATAATGTAAGGCGAAAGAGGTCGACTTCTGCTGATTTTTTTCTACTTTCTTTTTATTTTCGAAAAAAAATAAAGCAATGTAAACATTCAAATTGTTTTAAAAACTAATTATTTATTTATTCAAATATTAGTTGCACATTTTATTATCTACGAAATGTTTATAAAATAACAATTTTCGACAAAAGAAATTTTCAAAATCGTCTATTTCGCTACATAGTGTTTTTTTTTGATTATCAGATTTTAGTAATTTTCTTACTGTTACTAATCATTAGATATGCTTTTATGGAAGAAATATTGTTAAATAAATACAAGATAATGATAAACTCAATTTAACATATATTGAGAACATTCTTCGAATGATTTATTGGTCTCAACGACATTTTCTTAAATTATTACTAAAATGAGAATAACGACTATACTCTACACGAGTACGAGGATGAAAATTGATTTGGAAGAAGTGATTATAAACGTGTCACACATACACAGAACTACCAGGATGTATTTGTTTATTTTTTTACGGCCTTTTGTATATTTTTCCTCTTAGCCTCTTTTACATTGCTCGAATTGTATATCTTACTTGAGGAAAGAAATATGTGACATACACCGAAACAAGTTCAACAACATTCGGCTCGACTCAAACAGCGAATATTAAAAATCATACAATTCACACGAATGAGACAAAAGAAAAGCACCATTAAGCGTAGTTAATCGCTTGTTGTTCTTAATCGAACTCAAGAAAACCAAACTATTGATTGTTGAAGGATCAAATAAAATTGCCTCTAAGACACGGTTTAATTAACTACTCTAAATTGATACTCGGCTACAGCAGAAGTTCATAGAACTGTGAATGTGAAACTTGCAAGGCGAGAAGATTAGAGCGGCTAGTTACTGTGATGGTTACTTATATCGACCTGTGATGGGTCCATTCATTGCACCCTAACTAATGCTGAAATGTACAATGATACATTGACTACAATCCATGTCACTGTATATCATTCATTTTAGTCTATTTGACGCCGTCAGCTCATGAATGTGTATTCATTATATGGTTTTGTTCGGCTGATTTATTTCAAAGAGCTAATATTATCTTTTAACAACTTACGAAACAATAATAACGCTTAAAGTCAAGAAATAGGTGAAAGAGTCATTGAAAATTTTCAGAAAAGTCGAGTCCGTTAGGTCAAACTCGATTTGACTGGGTTTTGGTCTCTGATATGTGGGTATTTGTAAAACACGCGAACACCCAAAACATTTGAAAATTAAAGTGTTTTCCCAAGCAATACTGTTTTTTTCAATCTACGAACACTCACGAACACCTAAATCTCTTCACCAATCGATAGAGCAAGCTAACTTAGGTATATAGGCAAAATATTAGATTTTTTTATGCTAGCTTAAGAAAAATAGCACGGACCCACTTTTTCAATTTTTTCTGTTATACTGAATGGCTCATAATATGAAAAAATTGAAAAAGTAGGTCCGTGCTATTTTTCTTAAGCTAGCATAAAAAAATCTAATATTTTTCCTATATACCTAAGTTAGCTTGCTCTATCGATTGGTGAAGAGATTTGGGTGTTCGTAGAATTAGCTCACTGAGTTCTATCTACTGGTATTATCAGTTTTCAATTTGGGGGTGTTCGCGTGTTTTACAAATACCCCTAATATGTAGTCATTATTCCAACGAAATTTGATTAATATACCTGTCACAGTTGACGTGATTAAAAAGTTTGATCAGTCAAGGGGATGATGATAATCTTAAATTGCTTGATCGTCGCTTCACATACAATTATATTAATAAACATTCACATTCTTATCTGCATAGTAAATTACAAAAATGATAAAATTATTGACAAAATAAGTTTAATAGAACTACCAATTCACATCTCTACAATCGTTCGACAGCAATGATCTAGCTGTCACTGTCATTCATCTAGCTATTATAACGAACAATGTCCTGCTAGCAGCAAACACGCGATACTGATCTTAGAAAAATAGAAGAAACCCCACTGGCTCAATTTATTATGAAAAAATAGTTTTGCCATAATATTACATTCGATGTTAGGCAATATACAAAGAGATCATTATTTACAGTGTTTATTTTTATTGTTTACATGAGAAATCTGATCATGAACGTGTTTGATTTTTTTATTCGATTGGCATCATTATTTCATTTTGGACATTTCTCTTCATCTAATGAATTTGAGAATGGTTTGCTAAATAATGACCGATAATCATTGAATAAGCAAGAAAAACTAAGATTAATTCGAACAAATCCACCATCCATGTATTATGTCTTAAGTTAAAAACAAAGGGAACTACGAATGAAATAAATGATGCTGATCCGTAATCGAAATAGGTCATATAAGAAATTCAATAAATAAATATTATATAATATTGATGGAATTAATCCCAATTTGAACAATCTCAACGCTGAATTGTAAGCTTGACATCCATCAATACGAAAAAGAGTATCGAATTCTGAGTAGTTATATTCCAATCGCAAACAATTGGCTAAAATATTTTCGATTCATTTTTACCCAACAGCTTCAGACGAAAGATAGTTTCTTGAATTTGTTTTGATTGTTGAAAAAATATTCCCATAGAGAATATAGCCAGAATTAATATTAATGTATTGATTAACATTAGAATCATATAATATCCGGTGCTCAATTGTTCAACCATCTTATCCACAAAAAGAAGAAAGATCTCATGGAATAAATTAAAAGAAAACATGACGTAAAATAAGTACAACTTTTAAACATCAAATGTAATATCTGTCAATCAAAGAACTAAAATAAAGAGACAGAAGATCTAAATAAAAAACATGACTATCAGTCTTGATGCGCGTCATTCACATAATTCATATTATCGTAAATGGGTTCATTATTGCCTCTTGAGGACAAACTTCTTCGTTCCAAACGCTTCTTTATCCAGTATTCATCAAAAGCGGGAAATAAATAATGGTGAAACATTATCAAGTAACCAGTTAAAATTGAGAGTGATTCTAATAATGATATTCGTCATTCATTGTCAGTGAAGTCTGTATAAAATAAAGTACCTGACGTAATTTCAGTTATAGTCACGGCAGTAAGAGTGGTTCATACAATCAGTACGGAATATAAGTATTGAATAAAGTTGATAACAAAAGTATTACCTTTTCAATTTTCAATGATGAATTAAAATTTACACATACATTCACTTTTCCAAATTTTCTGAATTCTGGATTAGTAATGAAACAATTGAGAACAATGAGTCATAATATATACATTTTTGATCGATTTTCTTTGAAAATTTTTAAAGGAATGGGATCTTCTTAAATTTGTTGTGATTGTTGAAAAATATTTCCATAGAGAATATAGCTGGAATTAAAATTATTGTATTGATTGACATTAGAATCATATAATATCCAGTGCTCAATTGTTCAACTATCTTATCTACAAACAGAAGAAAGACCTCATAGAACAAAACGAAAACGTCAACAATTTCAGTTGGTCCAACAATTATTGGCCCACTCTTACAGTAAGAGACTTTTATTACTTTTTTAGTAAAATATGTTATTTAGAAAATAAGCAGCAGAAATTAAGAGCATATAAACTAGAGACTCGGAGCAACATCATGTTGTGCATTTGGGTTTTAAAGCTCGTTTGACTCAGGCATAATACGAAAATGGAAACAAATGTGTTAGCCTAGAAGTGGACCAATAATTTTTGGACTCACTGTATGTAAGAAACGTGTCAAAGAATGATTTCTAGATAGAATGTGGAATTATTCGTATCATTGATATCAGTTTGAAAAAAATGGATATTTGTGTTCATGCTAAGGGACTAAACCGACTAGCCGAATTAAAACTGATTTCACTAATAAGTCATGTCAAAACGATGATTCAATCGTGAACGGACCAATCATGTTAACTAATTTAGTTTCAATTCGTCTGATCTGTTTCGTCTTTTGGGCCTCGCCTCCACTAGAAAAATAATGCGGATTAAAAATCAAATTAAAACAGCGCGTGTCTTCACCTATCAGCTAATATAGAAATAAAAAATGAGGTCGTGCCATTATAATATAGCCGAAGTGCATAAATACAACGCACTTTCGCAAAAGAAAATGTCGTGTTTTTTATCTATAAACAGATAGAGAAAGCCGCTATTGAACTGAATTCAATGATGAATTCAGCATTCAAACGCGGAATTAATCAGTGTGAGAATGATTTAAAACTTTTAAATTCAGTATAAAATTTAAAATTTCGTTGGATTCTTAGACCTTGTCTCCATTATAAAATTTAATGTTGAGTTAAGGAACTGGATTGGTCGAAAACTTATTTCATATTTAATGCATTTTCGAAAGCGCATTAAATTTAATGTCCCAATCAAATGACATTGTCTTTTCTAATGAAAATAGTATCATGAACCTTCATAAAATCGTGTGAAATTAAATAAAAAAGTATGTATATGGAAAGAAAAATATATAAAAACTAGCAGAGGTACCCGATGAAAAGAGAATATGGTTAAATTTTTACATCTTCCACCTGACTTTTTCTGCTGTACATAATACGTCTTCTACAGGATTGTTCCCCGTTGTGGGCGAGCTATCTATAACAGAACTTTTTTGCATGACACATCAAACCTCTTGAACAGGACTTTAACCGGCATGCGTCAATAGTCTTTAACAGGATTGTGTCCGCTATGCGTTAGGTGTTCGTCATTGGACGCTTCTCGCTGTGCGTGATATCTCTTCCACAGGCCTTTTTTCACCATACCCGGAACCGCTGCTACAGTTCTTCCCCCGCCGTGCATGGGGTATCTTTCGCAGAGCTTTTCGCGCCGTGTATGGGGTATCTTTCACAGAGCTTTTCCCGTCGTGCATGGGGTATCTTTCACCCAGCTTTTTCCGCCGTTCGTTGGGTATCTTTCACAGAGCTTTTCCCGCTGTGCATCAGGCATCTTCAACAGAACTCGTCTCATCGGATTCAAGCTGACATTCTCACTCTCAAATTTGCTTTGAACTGCGTTATTTGATTAGAAAGTGAGTGAGATCACGATCTCTTACGGCTAGGATGAAGTTTCACACACACCTCCTTCTCTCACCTCCAATCACTCTCCCGACTTTCCTTAGCATTCAAGGAACTGATGCGGATAGTTCCGTGATGCTCTCTCTCACGATGACCAAATACATAGCGAACAGACTCATCAGAATCTCGATCTGTGTTGATCAAGATAAAATTTCACTCAGCCTTTTCCACGCATCCCGTTTGGTGATTCCAATCCCATGTCGACTTTCCTCAGGAGCTGAGGAAGTAGTGTATAAAATTTTGTGACCCTAGCTATCACAGAAACTGAATGCATAGCGAATAGACAAATATTTTTCTTTATATATATTGATATGTCATCGTTGTGAGCCAAGAAAAAGAACAAATACGTTGTTCTTGTAAGTCGTAGAGAACAAATGGATTCATCATAGTTGTCAATCAAGGAAACGGGATCCCGATAGATGCGCACGGCGACAGTTGCGCACGGAGACGCTGAGAGCTCTAGCTAAGACTATAAAGTGCGGATGATGGTGTGGATGTGAGTGTGGGTGAGGACAAAGGTTAGAGTGAAGGCGGTGAACTTGGAACGGTTAGCTTCGGTGCAAAAAACTCATTTTTTGTTCCGTGCGCAACTATCGTCGTGAGCATCTGTCGCGGATCCCAAGGAAACACTCATATACATTTTTCTCTCATAACCTATTAGAAGCTTTCGATTTTCGGATTCAGAGCAAAGAATTATCGATACGAAACTATTAATCCTAGAATCATAACAAATTCATCAATTTTCTGGAAAATTGACGCAAATTTCATACACACTACCCTACCCTACCCTACTCTTATTACTGGTCAAAGTACTCTTAAAAGCAACGTATAGACTCAGAAAGCCACCATAAAAAGTTTGGTCACGTTCGCTATTACAGGACTATCTGGGTGAGATTTCACCCACACCCAACACCCCTCACACCCCACACCCAATTGACCATTCTGACCCCACGTCGATCCTCTCTGAGACTTACAGAAACATTGTGAAAACTTTGGTGATCATAGCTTTTATAGGGACTGAATACATAGCGAACAGTCAAACAGACAAATATTCTTCTTTATTTATATAGATACTGAAATCCTATTGGTCAGTTACATACATAGCCGGTAGCAAGTACAGCATTAATTTTTTTTCGGAAAAAAGTGTATGTCGACCTTCCCCTGGGTCTATAGAAGATTTCTGGAAAGTTTCAGCTCGTTTGCTCGTACAGTCTTTGAATGCATAGCGAACAGACAGACAAACAGACAAACAGACAGACATTCTTCTTTATATATATAGATATTAATGAAACTAGATGAATAGGATAAGTAAATATTAATAATAATAAAGATAATAATAATTAGATGATTTGCCGATGAGGCGAATAAAACGGAATAATGGCTACCGACAGTTGTCGTATCTGGCAAAACTCCAAATAAAATAAAATCTACCGATTCTGTTCAATACCTTGGTTATACATGAGGACATTCAGCAAAACGAGCTCAACTTCAAAATGACTGGTATTTGACTGTCAATTTTCGAAAAATTACTGTCTCATTTAAAATGTTTCAAACTATCTTTCAGTAAAAAGATTTTTCTACGTTCATTTTCCACTATATGTCAACTATCAATAGCAGATCTTCTAGATATTATTGAATATAAGGTAGCGCTCATCTAGCGGATTCGCTGACCCTGTTCTGGAAGAAAATTTAGTGTGATCATCATTCAAAATAATTTTCATTTGGATTATCTTATATCTCAATCTCCTTGATTGCATGAAAGCTACGAAACAAACATCCACTCTAGCGATGATGGTTTTATAGAAATATCGCTGTATAGATTCATATATAAATGACAGGCAAATCTCAAATTCGAGTTCTTTGTCGTCGATTGAGATTGATCAAGTTTAATGCAGATATCTAACCATATTCAGTGGTTTGGAACGTCATATTTTCTAATCCTAAACTCCGATTTGTTTGAACAAAACGGAGAGATAAATATTTATGTCTTTTTAAACACGATATTTATAGCTATGTAACTATTTTTTTAAGAACGGAATTAGATACGATTCAGATGCTTCAGTTTGTTCTTCAAGTTCAGTAGTATGACCAGGTGGAGATCACTTCAAACCACAATCCCATGAAAAAAATATCTTTTGTCAAATTAGAGAAGTCCGGACAGCTTCTTAAAGTTTCAGGACGATACGACTACATATCTATGTTTGCTTAGGCTACAATAAGCACATGACACTATGCTAGTATTTATAATTCCTTCACTGGATATGCTCTGTTACATAAAATGTCTAATAAAGTATACTCTTTTTCCGCTTTTGCAAGCACTATGTGTCCATTTCCTGATCTCAGATGTATCTGAAAAGTATCAAAGAAATGAATCAGCGTTTATGCAATCTGTTCATAAAGCAAAAATAGGAAAGAGTGTGATAGAATCCCTCAAATCAAAGTTGTGGAAATTATGGATTTTCTTTACAAAGTCTCTAATTCAAGGCAGTTCACTGCGAGAAGTGGCTCTTATGGACATAACAGCACAAGCTTTGTGACTCAAACAATGAGATTCTCACTGATGAAAATAATTTAAACTAGAGAATACCAGAAGAGAAGATTGGTGGTTTTCAAATATATTTTAAGGTATTCACACAGCTAAACATCTTCGGAAGTTATGTGTATGGTGATGTTTTCCAAGAAACGATTTTGGTCTACCCATTGTTTTTGTTCAAAATTTAATGAGTCATTTAAGGTGTGATCGCTACGGAAATGGTCTTCTATTTAATATTACACACCACTTTCTTGAAGGTCCTAGAAGTGTATTTTTACAAGATAATAACGATTATAAACGTGAGTGCCATGTAGCGATCAAGTGGGAACACGATACTCAAGTTTAAGT
Source organism: Macrotrachela quadricornifera (assembly GCA_022393335.1). Lineage (NCBI taxonomy): Eukaryota > Metazoa > Rotifera > Eurotatoria > Philodinida > Philodinidae > Macrotrachela > Macrotrachela quadricornifera. The sequence goes on from JAJEKB010000928.1 coordinate 38,834, forward strand.
TTTGTCGTGGCCCGCTGCGTCATTGGATCAAAAGCTCGTTGAAAGTTTTTGGTCAATTATAAAAGATATAATAAACAAAACAAATATTTGAACTAGAAATAAAAATAACGTAGGACAATGTGTTAATGGATTTAGCTGAGGTATTACTTGATAGTATGAAATAGTGCACGCATTGCTCATTCGAAGCAAATGATGATTATACATTATATAAAAATAAAAACACATAAACAATACCTCTATTTGATAATAAATTTAATATAAAGTTTTACACCATAAAAAATTGAAAGGGGTAGGAAGATAGACTTTTGTTTAGGAATGTGTTATATATTCATTGCCTTTTTTATACAAGTCTAGTCAGCTGAATTTAACTAATGTCTCAAGCAAAAGTGGGAAAGGAAAAAATAGAGAAAATATGTGAATGGAGGATTTATTGGAATTGGCGAACTAGTCACCACCACTAGTTGCATAGCCGATTCTTTTGAAATTTGATTCGCGGATAGAATAAAATCATGCTTTGATATTACAATAATATCGTAAACGAAATTACTAAAGAAGGTTGAAAAGAATAAAAACACAATAAAAGATATGTTATCAGTTTTTTGTTCGTTCTCTCCAACATTACCGTTGATCATTTTTTTCATTTATTTGTCTTGTGATTTTTTTTCTCAGTATTATTAATAAAACTAGGTAAAGTTCGCGTTTGAGTACCATAAAAGATAAATATTTTTTTGTAGTGAAAACAATCGAGCATTTATCCACCAACAATATAAGTAGGTGTTCTGATTTCTCTTTCAACGTACAGACGCAGGTATACACAATTATGAACTATCGATCAGACGATGATTTACGAGAGCATAAACAGTCATTATCTACAACAGAACATTTCCACATTATCAATGGATACTGTTACAACTTATACACAAGTAGCAACAACAGCTAATATCAATAATCCACATAGGAGGATGGTCCAGAACTACTTGCTAATCTGGATGGATGTCAATATCAATGAATCAAACCAGGATTTTCAAGATAGGTTGGCACAATTAAAAACCATTGCTAACCAGGTCAACATTTTTACGGAACGAGATGAATGTATTGATTTTCTTACTGATGTTGATGATGTGAAAGTCTTCTTAATAGTAGACGGTGCAATTGGTCAGCAAATAGTGTCTCTTATTCATGATATTCCTCAACTGAATGGCGTTTACGTGTACTGTAACAATGAATCTCTCCATGGACAATGGTTCCGCGAGTGGATCAAGGTCAAAGGTGTGCACACATCCATCACATCCCTTTGCGAAGCACTGCAAACAGCTGTAAAGCAATGCAATCAAGATGCCATACCCATAAGTTTTGTCACGATGAAGGAAGGAGCTTCCAGGCAAGATTTAAATCAACTGGAGCCCACATTTATGTACACCCAAATACTCAAGGAAATTCTCCTTGAATTGGAACATGATCAACAGTCCATCAAAGATTTCATCGTTTATTGCCAGAAAAATAACTACGGCTCACCAACCACTGTTACTCGATTTCAGAATGAATATCATGCCCACTCACCAATCTGGTGGTACACTTTCCCGTCATTCATATATTCAATGCTTAATGGTGCTTTACGTATGCTGGATGCGAACACAATCATCACTATGGGCTTCTTTTTACGTGATCTTCATTAACAAATCGAAGAATTACATAAAACACAAGTTAGTAGTTTGGAAGGGAAATCCTTTACGGTTTATCGGGGACAAGGTCTATCGACCACAGATTTTGAGAAACTTCATAAGACGAAAGGAGGACTAATATCTTTTAACAATTTTTTATCCACTAGTAAAGACCGAGATATTTCTGTGGGATTTGCCCAAGGTGCTCTGACAAACATTGACATCGTCGGTACTTTATTTAAAATATCAGTTGATCCTTCTATTTCGTCGACTCCTTTCGCCCACGTTCAACAATTCAGTTATTTTAAGACGGAAGAAGAAATCCTTTTCTCGATGCATACCGTCTTTCGTATTGGTGAAATTACAAAGATTGATAAAAACAATCCAGTTTATCAAGTGGAACTTACACTAACATCAGATGACGATCAACAGCTTAGTACGCTCACTAAATATATACAAGAAAATGTTTGTGGGACAGGATGGGACCGAATCTGTAGTTTGTTGCTGGACTTACAGCAGTTCGATAAAGTGGAAGAACTCTCTACATTATTACTCGAACAGACATCCGATGAGAGTGATAAATCACTTTATTATAATCAACTTGGTATAGTCAAGTATGGTCAAGGTGATTATGAAAAGGCCATCTGGTACTATGAAAGAGGACTTGAAATCGAACAAAAAACTCTTCCTGCAAATCATCCTGATATCGCTTCTTCCTACCACAACACCGCTCGGGTGCATGACGAAATGGGAGAGTATTCGAAAGCACTTTCATTTTACGAAAAAGCATTTGAAATCTATCAAAGAACTCTTCCTGCAAATCATCCTAATTTGGCTACTTCTTACAACAGCATTGGTGCGGTGTATAAAGACATGGGAGAGTATTCGAAAGCACTTTCGTTTTATGAAAAAGCATTTGAAATCAATCAAAAAACTCTTCCTGCAAACCATCCTAATTTGGCTTCTTCCTACAACAACATCGCTGCGATATACGACAACATGGGAGAATATTCAAAAGCACTTTCGTTTCATGAAAAAGCATTTGAAATCAATCAAAAAACTCTTCCTGCAAATCATCCTAATTTGGCTTTTTCCTACAACAACATCGCTGGGGTGTATTACAATATGGGAGAGTATTCGAAAGCACTTCCGTTTCACGGAAAAGCACTTGAAATTAAACAAAAAATTCTTCCTGCAAATCATCCTTCATTAGCTACGTCTTATAACAACATCGGTTCGCTGTATCACAATATGGGAGAACACTCAAAAGCACTTTCTTTTTATAAAAAAGCACTTGAAATTCGTCAAAGAAGTCTTCCTGCAAAACATTCTGATATGGCTTCTTCCTACCACAACATCGCTGAGGTGTATGACACCATGGGAGAATATTCGAAAGCACTTTCGTTTTACGAAAAAGCACTTGAAATCAATCAAGAAGCTCTTCCTCCAAATCATCCTAATTTAGCTTCTTCCTACAATAACATCGGTTTCATGCATCATAATATGAAAGAGTATTCGAAAGCATTTTCGTTTTACGAAAAAGCACTTGAAATCAAACAAAAACCTCTTCCTGCAAATCATCCTTCATCGGCTACTTCCTACAACAACATCGGTGGAGTGTATGAAACCATGGGAGAATATTCGAAAGCACTTTCGTTTTACAAAAAAGCACTTGAAATGCGTCAAAAAACTCTTCCTGTAGATCATTTGGATTTTGCTCAGTCCTACAACAATATAGCTTCAACGTATAGACATATGGGCAACAAATCGAAAGCATTCGCATTATATGAGCGTGCCCTTAACATTTTACAAAGCACATTACCCGCGAATCATCCTAACATTAAAGCTGTGCAAAAGAATATAGAAGTTGTAAGAAAGAAATTGTGAGGTATTATTCGATAAATAAAGGAAAATCGTTTTCACTTACTCGAAATCTTTCTGTTTTTCTATTTTTCTTGCTCGCGAGTACAGAGAAATTTTCTGTAATCATTGAAACATAAGGGACATAGCCGTTCGGTAAGGCAATACATGTACATACGTACGTGTATAACAGGCCTTTATGGACATGTTTGTATTTCGCTTACTTAGAGAATTTCTTTGCATTATTAAGGTAATAATCATCTCGGAATATAAACCTAATATACATTGTCGTTGAACAGATCTTTTGAAAAAAAATCTAAAAAGAAAAAACATCGGAAAAAATTAAAAAAGAACCTACTTTGAATTGTATTGAATTGATTTGATTGTTATTGATGATTGAATAGGATCCTGAATAATGATGAAATGGAAAAAAAAGAGCAGAGGTACAGAATCTGTCATAAAAAGCAAAAATTTCCCCCACCGTCAAAATTTTATTCGAAAAACTTCCACAGCTAAAAAATCAAAAAACATGACCTTCTGTGGATCATATATCTATAAGCAAAAGACATCGAAAGAGAACTACTTATAACAAATAGCGTGATTTAAAAAAAAACAATGCACTCTATTAATTATCGATTGATTCTGGTAATCGTGGTAATTATTTTTTTCTCAAATGATTTAGTATAACAGAGCCGGGTTGCGGCAAGGTGCTCGCACGACACTTGCTTGTCGGACAGTTGCATCCCGGAAAACCGCCCACATAACTAGTGCTCGCCGTTTAATGTAAGTCACTTTCATTCTTCGTTCCTTTCTTTTCGAACACTTCATTTTCGTCCTTAGATATCTTAATATTTTTTTTTAAATTCGAACGTTCTTTCTAACTTTGAATAAGAATTAAGGCCATCTTTTTTAAATGCGACCATGAAGATTTTCCCTATCATAAATATGATTGTTCTTCTTCTTTCACTTATCTTTAGTCATGCGTCACAGATTCTTTTTTGGCCATGATATATATGTATATATATGATAGTTTTTTCCTTGCCTGTCATATTTATAGTAATGTGGTAGGTTTGTTTTCTGTCATATATATATATATATATATATATATGTAGAATGTTCCTCTCTTCTCGTTCGTACCTTGTTATGTTGCTTTTCCTTTCGATCATCTATGGGATTATCCATTGCATGGATTTTTTCCGTGTGTTATCTATTGTCCCACTGTAAATAGTGTGTTTCTTGCGAGATACATGTTATATTTTTCCTTTCTTCAATTGATTCTACCATGATGTCGAGGCTCAACTGCATCAAGCCGAAGCTGGTGTTCGAAGACGAAAAAATCTGATTATAGAAAGACGGGATAAAAGAATTCTGAATATTTTGAACGACTCTTCTATAAAAAATCTGGAAAAAGTTTTAGCATTGGCAAGTAACATTTCACTCAAATCTTCCTAATTTTTTATGCAGTTCGACGATATAAGTATACTGGATCACCTACTTGACTGTGTATTTCCATTTTTAATCTAATATCTGAATTTTCTAATTATGTGAATAAAATGTAGAGGCCACTCAAATAAAAGATTGTTGAAACTGAGAAATGATGCACAAATATGTAGCGAGCACGTGTTATAGGCAGACGGCTGCCCGGCGAGCTAGTGTCCGTTTTTAATGGAGCTAGGCAAGTGTCCTGCAAGCATCTGTCCACGAGCAATAGTCCTCCGGGTAAATGTCCTGCGAGCATCTGTCCGACGAGCAAGAGTAGTGTGGGCAAGTGGCCTAGATTCAACAGAACCAGGTGATAGACGTTTCCATGTTTAATATTGTTCACTCTTTTTATAAAATAATCAATTTTTATCCTTCTTGCTGTTAAAGTAATTATCCAGTGAACGTTTGATAAATGCATCAGCGAGATGCAACGGGAACGTTCCAGTGAAGGAGCATTTCATTATCTAACGAATCATGATGTAGTGACCGGTTGCTATGAATATGTCCTTTTAAAATTGACGCTACTGATTCACATATCGCTTTGCTTCTATTTTTGAGTATCATTAAAGAATGAAAGTAGAGAAAGTCATTGATACCGTTGGATAAATCTATACTTGTACAAAATCTTTTAATAACACAAAAGCAAGAAGCTCATAGGTAGAGACATTACGGCTTGTTTTTTTTCAAATGGAAGAGTTATTTTTCGAAACGTTCCCAGGCTCAAAAATTTTCCAAAATTTTCCCCACCACGCGGTGCCACACACGGGTAGATTCTGCACCTTTGAAAAAGAGGTGTGTTTATACAAGTATGCAGTCATACTATCGTGTAATTGGTATAACTAATTAATTAATGAACTTTTGTCATTGATTTCAAATAAATGAAATGAAGAAAGAAGCAGTAGTATTCACGATCCAGAAATTGGAAATTCCCTAGAATTCCTGGAATTCAATAATACAAAATCGATACATCTACAAACATAAAAGGAAATCAAGCAATTCAATAGAATTCTATCCTTCAATAGTTATAGAGAAAGTATAGTCCTTATAAGTATCAGTGGAAATCAAGGAATTCAAGCAATTCAATGATCATACAAGAATTCTAGGAATTTAATAGAATTCTACCCTTCAGTAGTTATAGAGAAAGTATAGCCCTTATAAGTATCAGTGGAAATCAAAGAATTCAAGCAATTGAATCACCGAAACAGAATTGAGGGTGAGGGTGAGGACGAAAGCTCTTTACCAGCACATCGAACGTTAAAATGAACATGAACACTTGTGAGTCACATCATTGAACATGAGGGTGAACGCGGACCGCTTTCGCCTAAATGATGGAGCATGAGCGTTAGGGCGAAAGGCTTTGAACCACACTATCGAGTTTAAGAATGAAACTAAGAGCAGTTCAACACAGCATGGGACATGAGGGTGAGAGCGAAAGGCTTTCAACTAGACCACTGAACGTGAGAGTGAAGTAGGAAACCTATGAGCCACATGATAGAGCACAAGTGTGATGGCGCAAGGCTTCGAACCGTAACATACAGCATCAGAACGAAGACAAAAATTTTCCATCATAGCATAAAATCTGAGCCTGCACACGATAAGCTTTCAAGCACACCATCCAGTATGGAGTGCAGGTGAGAGCGCTTCAACAGAGCATCGAACGCGAGAGTGTGCGTTAAGCCTGCTCACTGTTGCATCAAATGTGATGCTGAACACTATACCTTTCGAACCTCAATAATTGAACGTTTAAATAATGGTGGAATCAATTTTTAACACACTATCCACTCTAAAGGTGTGCATGAAAGCTTTCCACGATACCATCAAACGTGAAGACCAGGCGGAAAACTTCGAGACACTTCATGAAGTATAAGGGTAAGGGTGAAAACTCTTCAACGTACCACTGAATGTGCAAATCACATTCTCAAGCTCTTCTGCTTTTATGATACTCCTTACCACCAAAAAATTCTCAACCCATTAGAATAACAAGCAGCTCATCTGATATTTTCTAAAGACAACGGCTATCATGACGATCGGTTCATTACATTACCAATTATTCATTAGCACAGCATCGTTTAAAGTCCACACGATTCCCAATATTCGATACATTCTTTAAGATGCAACAATACTTTTTCAATTCTTTCGATACATGATTGTTGAAGCGAAGTAGCACCTATCATTTCCCTTTGCATTTAAAACATACTATACATTTTAGCATTGTCAAAAGCATACAAAACCAGCCCATTCCCAATCAAAACCTTCGATATTTCTCATTCTCCTTTATGACTCAACTTCAAAACTCAATTACATTCCCCAATTCTAATCTAATACTACGATTCTATAAATCAGACCATATCCATCGATATTTTTAACACCTGAACGTGCTTTACGCCTACTCAGGGGAGAATTCTATTAAATTCCTAGAATTCTTGTATGATCATTGAATTGCTTGAATTCCTTGATTTCCACTGATACTTATAAGGACTATACTTTCTGTATAATTATTGAAAGATAGAATTCTATTGAATTGCTGGATTTTCTTTTATGTTTGTAGATGTATCGATTTTGTATTATTGAATTCCAGGAATTCTAGGGAATTTCCAATTTCCGGATCATGGGTATATATCCTAGGAATCCGAACTCATCTTAATATTCAATTTTTTTGTACCTTCAACACAATGGACGATTCACATATCCTTTTACCGTCTTTTCCCACAAAGCTACAATGAGCTCCGGATTCCTAGAAATTTGAAACTCTGTACGGGTTCCATTCTCAGAACAATAGAGTACATCAACAGGTCCAATGTAAAATCTTGACATTTTGCTTTACATATTCTACAGAAACAGAAAAATAGCTCAAACATTACTATTTTTCAACTATAAATTTTTAGATACTATAAATTTTTATTTTCAATTGATTATAATAGATTGAAAACGATTCGACTCTTTTTCAACTAGATTTCGAGCAGAAAATGGTTCTCTTTGATATGCGACGAGACATGTAATGAATCAGCAACTAAATAATTATGCATCGTCATTAGATCCATTGATTCCAACTACAAAATTTTTGAAGATGTTGTAGAGCTGTATGAAATATCTGCACAAAATGCTCCAACAATTGTTGAAGCAATATTCAAAGACTATTTATATGCACTACGTTACAAATTGTTTAGATTTAACTGTACATGATTTAACGGATCACAGTGCTTTTATTGGTAACTGCATACCTTGTGTAAAAGACATTATTGATTTTACATGTCGATCACCGAAACGTCTTGTTATTATGAAAGAAGTATTTAATCAGATATCATTATCTTATACGAATCTTATGGCATTATGTTCAACCACATGAACTATACGCACTGCATCATATGGTTCATTATTAAAAAACTACGAACCAGGGAAAGAAATGTTTATTTATATCGAAAGAATCCGATGACATTTTCGTAATGCTTACCATATAAGAGATCGCGAAACAATCATGAGAGCATCTGATTTTGAAGAAAGTTTCAAAACTTTTAGCGAGGTGATCTTAAAATCATTAATATGTTCTACCCCTCTTCTCATTTCATTTGATATATAAATTTCGCAAGAAAACCTTTCAGTCAAGTACGAATAGTATCCTTAGTGGTGCGATAGTATTTTTATCAGAATGAGGAGTATTAATTTTTGTTAGCTAGCTTTTAAAAAGTTTATACATATGATAAATTAAAATTGAATTTCACTGCAAGAAACCTTATTCGCAATAAATGAAGAAAAAAGTGGTTCTGATATAAAAGCCAATGGCTTATATTAATAGATGAACAAATTTGACTTCTTTTTTTTGGATTAAAACAAGGTCATTTAATATTTACAGATACGGAAAAGCCATCACGCACATTTTAAAGTTCTGATTGCCGTTTATAAGATGTCTTCTGTACTGATGAAACAATTATTCATCATTTTCGGTGTATTTAAAGTGAAAAAATCTTTGTAAATGATTAGTTTTAAATTATTTTATAATCAAGTAATTAAAGATAGTGAAGGTTTAACAGAAAAACCTATTTTCTTTTGACTTCAACGACTACTACGACGATATGAATCTAATACAATTCTTGTAAATCATGCAAGTTGTGAAGTTGTTTTTATCAAAAACAGTATGTTGAAGCATGCCAACATTGATATCATCAAATGAACAAAGACGGGGATTTTTTTTTAGGGAGCTGTTGCTTTTGATAACAACAACACCGAACAGTCTGAAAACGAATAATATCATATGGAGTCTCTTAGAGGACCATGAACTCAAACGAGAAGCTATTAAACGATGAAAATTATATTTAAACTGAGCCTCATCTAATTTTGAGATCTTCCACCACCTCTGAACATATGGTAATGTATAAGACAGAATCGTTGAATTACGATACACTTGATCTAATTGATGTTTGAAAAAGAACTATTCGTAACTTCACATTTTCACAGTATTGGCAAATTGTTTTTTTTTCTTTTTCCAAATAACTATTCGATCATTTTATTCAAATAAAGATAAAGAACACACAAAAAAAATTGTTAGAATAACGCAGAAGAATAAAAGACAAAGTCATAAACATACATCAAGATAAACGAAAAAAACAAAATTCAAATTTCCACTAAATATTCTTTCTTTCTTTTTTCTTTTATAAAGTCGATATTTTGTACAATATGCTTAAAGCACAAGAAAAACTCGTTTTTTAAAGAAAATATATGCAATTATAATCCAAAAAATACATCCCCATAAAGCCATAGCAAGATGTCCTGCATGTGTATTAGCAACAACCCATTGAACAGGAAAATATGTAGCAAAAACAATATGTGCAATATAAATAAGAATTGAATTCGTTCCAGGATATTGAAATGGTGTTGCATTCCACCATTTAAATTTATCAATAAATATATACATTATCGAAAAACCAATAAATGCTAAACCAGCTAAACAATCAACAAAATACCGTAGAAATTTCAATAATAAAAAAACTTAAAATCTTCCTACCAGTAAAAAATGAAAATGATAATGTCCAAAGATTTTTATTTAATGGCATAAGACCACCATCAAATGTTCCTGAAGTAAGACCAACACCTATTGCCGTTGTAAAAATACCCCAAGCAAAAAGACGTATAAGTCGATCAAGATCCGATTGATACATAACTACACATCACAAAAATCAAAAATCTTAATAAATAAAAATAAATATAGAAAAAAATTTCAAACCAAGTATTCGTCCAGCTTGAACACCTAAATAAGCTAAAAATATAGTTGGAATAACTCCAAGTAAATTCTCTGAATCAAATGGTTGTTTACAACCTAAAAGAAAATATATTATCTTATTAAAACTAATCATGCAAATATTTTTTTAATACCATAAACAAGTTGACATGTTGGATATTGATATAAATGTTTATCAGTTAATATAATTCGATCAATATAACCTGTTATACCACCAGTACAATTTTCATATTTACCATTTTCATGTAAACCCCCTAAGAAAAAAAACTATTCATAAATTCTACCAAAAATAAAAAAATTAATATAAGACATTATTGTTCTAACATTTATTTATATTTTTTCTAGAATAGTTGAATAGTCAAAGACTATGACTTAGAATTAGAATATTTTTGTGTATATTTTTACACAAGACCAATACAAAAAACCGAAATAGAATTATTTTGTACAATCGATATTTACCAGGACCTAAATATCCAGCTGGACAATCTTCAAATGGAACTAAATAAACAACAAGTATCCAAATTGTAGTTAAACCAATAATTAATAACCATTGAAGTGGAAAATTTGATATATCTCGAAAAACTGTTGTAACACGTTTTGCTCGTCCACTTATAACTGTTGTTGTTGTTATTGTTGATGTATGTTTTGGATTCATATTAAGATTTGCTGTTAATGAATATTGTTTTGGTCGTGTACAAAGTACTTCAATTATTCCAATAACACCATAAACAATAGCAAAACGTTGTAATACACCAAGTATTCGAACATTATTTAAATCAACTTTAAAACGTGTATTAAGTATAAAACCAATAATCTAAATATAATAATATTAAAACTTATTATTTGTTTAAAAGATTAAACATACGAATAATTTTAAAGTACGCATAGCAACTTTAATAAGTAATGTTTGTTTTGAAACACCTTTATCAAGTGCATTTTTTAATGAAAATACTAATGATGCTCCTAATATCCAAACAAATAATGGAAAAACAATATCAGCAAATGTTATTCCATGCCATGATGAATGTTGAAATTGTGCATAACCTCCACCACCATAATTAACAAATATCATGGCAATTAAAGCTAAAATTAATCAAAAAAAAAAAAGGTTTTTAATAAGAAAATTTTTTTTTAAATTATTTACCAAAACCACGAAATGCATCAAGACTAAGTAAACGTTTTGATCTTGGTACAATAATATGTGATACTTTATGTATTGATGGAGTTTTTGTACCATTTAAATTACATTCTGTTGAATTTATTGTATCGATTCCAGATTGACATATTGTTGTTGATGTTACTGGTGGACATGTTTGTAAATCATATGAATGTGTAGATTCTTGTTGTGGTACATGATTAAAACAACGATTTTTTATATTTAATAAATATTCACGTAATTTCATTCGTTGTGCAAATATACAAAAAATAAATAATGCTAATAAAATAACACTTGCAACAATTAATGGTGTATAAACATTAGTTGTTAAACGTCGTGTTATTAAAACGCATTTATAATTATTATCTGAAGTTGAATTTGTTGATAATGTATTAGATAATTGAACATTAAGAGTATATTGTCCATGTTCGGAAAGATAAAGAGTTTCCGAACATGATGATGTATTACTTGATTCAATACGAATATGATAAGTATATTTCGTATTTACTGTAAGATTTAATATTTGATTTGATGATAAATCTTGTGCAATTATTTCATATGGACAATCAAGACATTCAATAACTTGAATATATACTGTTAAATTGCCTGAAATCTAGATTAAAAGAGGTAATATGTATATGTCTTTCAATAGAATAAAAATTGAAATTTATTTTTTTTCCTTACTTGATTATCAACAATAATATCCACGGTAGCTTGATCTATACCTAATGGTATTGTATTATTAAATATATTTGATGATGTTCTTGTTATAAGTCGATCTTCTCCATTATTAAAACTTAATTGTCGACGTAATTGTATAAAATTACTTTGATTACTACTACTACTACTACTGCTATTATTCATTAATAATGATGAACGAATAGTAGTTAAAAAATTTGTTCGATAAAATTCTTTTATTTCATTATTAAATGAACATTGCTGATATAATAATCGACGATCATAATGAGTAGAATCCATTGATGTACTACCAATATCATATCCAATATAAATAGATATTATTATTTGATAAAGTAATAATTGTATAATAGAAACAAAATAGAATTTTTTATACATGATATATTTTATTTTTTTCTATTTTAAAGATTTTAATTTGTTATATTCATAATGTTCAGAATCGATCAACTATCGTTATTGTAAGCATATGTCTATGTGATCTTTGTTCTCATTAGATAACGAAAAAAAAAAATTTTTTTTTTTTCTCGTTCGAATCGTACACGATAAATCCTAAATTAAACATCAATTTTGTTTTTTTTTTCTCAAGCATCATTATTAGTGATTGAAAAGTATTAATATATATATATGACTTTCGTTCATTTTTTCTTAGTCTTTAACTAATCATAAAAGAAAAAAAAGACGAGAAGAAACGTGATTATATTTCAATATCTTTAATATATTCTCGTTTTTTATTTTTTTTTTTTTATAATTGATGATTATGAAAGATTGACTTGAGTTATGTTTACAATCAAACATAGACTTATGTTGATCGATCGCTTCTAATTGGGGACAATAGGTAATTGACAAAATGTCTAGTATCAATCTAAACAAATATTAAACATGTTATTATATATATTTTATGATGAAGTTTTTTCGTCAAGTTTTATTAAAATAACTTCTAACATATGATTATCTTTTAAACGTTCAATATCACGATCATTTCGAACACGAATATTAGGTAAACGACGTAATTTATCAATATGATCTATATCAAGTTCATGACAAATAGTCATTAAAAGTCTATTAAATGAACCAATATTTGGTATTTTATTAAAATTAAATTCAATAAAATCCGTTTCAGTTGGATCATTAGCTATACGACAAAGAAGTGTAATTGTTTCATTATCATTAATTGTTGAATTTGATTGTGATTGTGATGAACTATAAGGAAATACTGGATTACGAAGATAATTTGGAGTTATTGGAAGAGTTGTATTAGATATTGATGAAGATGAAACAGAATCTAAAGTATTAAAAAAAAAAAAAGAAAGAATTTCAAGAAAAAAAAAACACTTGACTTACTATCAGATGTCGTTGATACTAAAATCTGTCGTAATAAATCATTATTACATACATGTGCTGGAGTTGATTTATCATGCGCTTCAATATTTTTATCTGCACCATTTTTAAGTAAATATTCTACAACTTGTACATGATTTCGTTTTGCTGCCCAATGTAAAGCTGTCCTATAAAAGATTAATTTAATTTAATATTTAAAAATTAATATGTATTTTCTTTTTACCATCCATTCATAGCATTTTGACTATTAATATTTAATTTCGGTTTATTTAATAATAAATTTTCAATTTGATATAGATCACCATTACATGCTAATTCACGTAAGAATTCTTCATCCGCTCGTTCAGTATTCATTATTTATATTAAAATAATTAATCTCATATATATTTTTTTTTATTATTTCTTTATATCACCTTTAGGTTTTTTTTTTCTTATAACCAATAAAAATAAATGATAAAACCTCCTTTAATATTAATTCAGATGGAAGCAGATATTAAACAATAAATTAAAAAAAAACAAAGGAAGAATTTTTCATATATAAAATCTGATTAAATCAAATATATATATTATGTTTATTTACTAAAAAATTAATACAAAATAGCAGTATCATCTCTTAATTGTGCTAAACGTGCTTTACGCATTAATGTTGCATTTGAATAACTATTTGTTCGTATATGAATTGGTTCAAGTGAATTTTCATTACTTGATATTGTTGTTGTTAATATTGATGGTGTTAATGAACGATAATAATCAAATGGTAATAAATCATTTGTTTGTCGACAACTTTGAGAATATTTTAAAGCATATGTTGGTTTTTCTTTTGATTTTATATATAATATATGATTAAGTTCATTTAAATATTTAAATTGTTTAGAATTTGATTGTTGATATGATTGAAGACCTATACCTAGATTAGATATTGTTGGAGATACAGATGATGATGATGTATATATTGGTATTTCATTTGTTGGATTAATATAACAACTAAATATTAAAAATAAAGATTTACAAAAACTAATGTCAAACAGATTTGATTAAAGAATTCGATTTTTAGTCGTATTAATCTATTGAAAAATTTTGCAACGCTAATGACATTAGTCAATCAAATTGAATTTAGTATTTAGATGATTGAAACACTTAAAGTATATGCGAATGTTGAATATTCTAGATTATTTCTACTTTATCAATCTAGCATTCATATGAATGTCAAAATGAATAGATTAGAGTTAATTAAATCTATTTTACCGATCATATTTATTTTTTGTTATTGATATTTTATTATCATAATGATATGGTTTTGTTATTATTAATGATTCATTTCGTTGTAATTTATTTAAATTTTTAACATTTTGATTAATTAAATGTGGTGGATTAAATGATAATGATATTGCTGAATCATTTGTATTATATCGTTTTTTTCTTTTATTTTTATTATTAGATTTATTTGATGAAAATTTTTGTAAATGTGGATATTGTTGTTTATATGATGATAAAGAAAATTTTTTTTTATGTCTTTTTAAATGTAATTTACGATGACGAATAAACCAAATTATAAAACAAATAATTATAATAATTAATATAATACCAATAATACTAAAAGTTATAGTAATAATTATTTTATCACGTTCTTCCATTTATTAATAATAAAACATAAAAAAAAAAACAATAATAATCTAAAAATGATATATCAATGAGTAGATCTTTTGTATGTGTATGTGTGCTGTTCTTCTTAAGTTGAATAATAGTATAAGATATATAATAAGAAGGAGAGAAGAAAAAAAAAAAACGAAATAGATTGAACTTAATGTATATATAACAGTGTGTCATTGTAAAAAATTTTGTCTTTTCTATGCATATAAGTACATACTTGCAGAGACACTTTTTATATATATATCTTATTTATTGAACAAACTCATGTAATGTTAATCTATACGCGAACAGGTAAAAAAGAGAAGAGATTATTATACTATATAACATTACTGTATAATGAATAGAAGAAATTTATAATAGCTTTGCTTAATCATATTATATTGAGCCAATATAATACAATGTGACCTAAAAGCACTAGTTAGTCATTTCTCTTTTTTTTTTTTTTTTCGTCTTTGTTCTTACTTGTTTCTAAGGAACAATTTCATTATTCAAATAGACAAAATCAGTATGAAATTATCCAGTCAATTTGTTGTTCATCTATTTTCTCAATTTTTTTTTCTACACACTTCAAATGTAAAAAAAAAAATAAATAAATACTATCAAAAGTAAATAATAAAAAAAGAAAGGTAGCGCCCACATAATGCCATCAACTTCTTCCATAAAAATTACCGAAGGTTAAGGCATTGCATAAACTAAATAAAGATGAGAAGAAGAAAAAAAAATATTTTATTCATTTTATTTTTTTTCTATTAAATAGTAACATAAACGTCTTAGTAATATCGGATTGATAAAATATATATTTAAGAACTACCAAATAATAGATATCTTTATGTTTATTCTTATGGTAAAATATTTGCTATTAATGTTAATGAATAAAATAATTTCTATAAACAGAATCTATCTAAATTCCATCTTTTTTTTTTTCTTATATTTTTCAATCTATCAAAATATATAAATGTTATTCTTTCTCTTTCTTTCTTATTTTGACGTCATTTAATTTACTTTTTCTTTCATATTTCATGTATTAAATATTTTATTTTAATCAAGACAAACAAAAAAAAGAAACAAACAATCATACAATATTAAATATTTGTATATAACTATATATATATACATATAAAATCATTCATCTTCAATGTTCATCTTGTTTTTTATCTTTCTCACAAAATTTTTGAACACCTTTTGCTAAAAGTAATCCACCAAGTACACCAATAAGAGCAGCAGCAGCTGGTTTTACATAATCCATATAATCAGTTTCATCTTCTTTTTCTTCATCAGGTTTTTGCATTGTCTTTATACGATCACGAATTTGTTGAGTATAACCAGCTGGACGATCAGGTGTTACTGTACCATATTGACGTTCAATTATATCACGAACAATATAATTTCCTGGTAAACTATCAACTGAATTATTAATTAAATTTGATTGTCGACGACATACTGGACCTTAGATTTTTATTTTTTAATTAAATAATTATATAATAAAATTAATAATTAAAATACTTACATTCAATTACATTTGATCTACCTGACATTCGTGATGATGATAGATGTACTTTTAAACAATTAGAACAAAATGTATGTTGACAATCAAGAACTTTAGGATCATGAAAGATTTCTAAACAAATTGGACATTGAAGAAGATCATCAATTTTAGAAGCAGTTGCCATGAAAATATTTGTATTTACTATAAAAAATTTATTTTAACTCTTGATTTTACAGTTTATATAAACTGTACTTACCAGAATAATCAATTAGTTAATTAACAATAAAAAAAAGGACAAAATAAATTTAATTAGATGCAATCTAAAATATAGAAGAATTTTTTTTTGTTTTATTTACATAAATCTGACAGTAAAAAGAAAAAACACAAAAATCATTTATTATTATCATCTGATAATTTTTGATCATCAAGAGGATTTTTCGATAATATTTCTTGTACATTTGTTAATTTATCAATTGTATGATGATGATGATGTGTGCTACCAAATGAATTTATTGTTTGATTATTATTATTTGTTAGCGGAGTTAAACTATAACTTTCGCGTAGTGATGATGAAATTTGTGAGCAATCAATTGTTTTCGATTTAACAAGCGGTGGACTAGTAACAGATTTCTAATCAAAGAAGAAAAAGAAATAAAACAAAATATAAAGCAGCAGATGTGTTCTTATTTTTTCATGCAAAAAAAAAAGATAGCAAATCAATTTACCATAGATGTAGTTAAATCATTTATATCATTATCTTCTTCATCCATAGAATTATTTTGTGTTGCATTCATTCGAATAACTAAATGAAAACAAAAAAAACAATAATTTATTAAATTGATTTTTTTTATATTACTTGATGTATAAGCCTCAGGATATTTTTTATTTAATCGAATTTTTAATAATCTAAAAAAAAGTCTTTTGAATTTGTTTTGTTTTTCTTTTTTTTCTTATAATACTTTATTCGTTTAAATATAAGATCAAGATCATTTTTCATTGTTGTTAATAATTGTGTATGACTTGAAAAATCACGTGTTGCATCTAAATAACGTTTTGCTGATAATTTATTAATACTATCTAATTTTTCATTTGTTTTATCTAATTGTTCAAG
Organism: Macrotrachela quadricornifera; assembly: GCA_022393335.1. Taxonomy (NCBI): domain Eukaryota; kingdom Metazoa; phylum Rotifera; class Eurotatoria; order Philodinida; family Philodinidae; genus Macrotrachela; species Macrotrachela quadricornifera. The sequence continues at coordinate 56,507 of JAJEKB010000928.1, forward strand.
TCTAAAATATTAAAAAATATTTAAAAAAAAAACAAGAATTAATAAATCAAAAAAATTTTTACAATGAATGTTGAACATCAAGTAAACCATGAACATCTTGATTATTAATTTCATTTAAGAATAAATTAATAAATGATGATGCTGGTGTTACGTTAGATGGTGTAGTTGGAGTTGTTGATGATGAATCAGCATTTGATTCCATTGATTAATCTAAAAGATAATAATCGAAAAATGAAAATAATATCTTAAGTAACATATAACGAGAGAAAAAGAAAATATATTATTTATAATCAATTCAAAATTGTATATGGTCCTTTTCTCAACTTGAATAGCATCATATGTGTGTGATAAGTTGATCATGATGAGTCATTGAATAATTTAGCTTATTTAATTAATAGTAAAAGATAAGGAAATGTTTATATTTCGATTGATTAGATCTTATCATAAGGTATAAATTTAGAAAAATTATTAGATAATTTATTATAAATATTGTCATAGAGCGACAACTATCGATGATAAAAGATTCTGAATATTAATCTCTAGAACCAGAAAATGTTATTTCTATCTCTTTAGTTTAGAATGGCCAATATATAATTAATATAAGGCTAAATCGATTGACACGCAATAAATTTTAAGTCTTCAACCATATTTTTGATGTGACTAAGCATTGCCGTCATAAAAGCGATGATGAATTCGTGTCCATAAATCATAAATTTTTTTCTTTTTGATTATCACGATCTCTTCTCGTTAAACGCTGTATAGTGTTAATAATAATCCGATATATCGATTTGATCGTTAAAAATGACATAAATATGTTTCAATAATAAGAAAACAAAGTAAAGTATTTTTTATCTTAAAATAATCAATAACACGATTTCAAAAAATCTGATTATGTAAAATAAACTTTTTATTGTAAGTTGTCTAATACTTGGCGATCAGTACTTCCAACTAAATAAGATCATTAGAGTTTTAATATAAAATACATTCGTCATATATAATAAAATTCACTTTTTTCTGATGGTTAGCACCATCTACTGAATTTTCTCAGGATTGGCTCATAAAATTAAGTTTATCTCTTCAAAAACTAGGTTGTTATATATACCTGAATGGAAAGAATGTAATAATAATACAGCGAGTAAAACCGATGAATCATATAAATTGATATTCAAATTAGCACAAAAAAAAACGTCTTTCTGACGTTTTATTGTGTTACCTTTTTCTACATGTTTGTAATGGGAATTTTTATATCATACTAAAGAGCTATTCTATTATTTGAAGATTTTATGATAAGGTCGTATTTATTATTAATTATTTCTGAATTTTAAATAATCTTTTTTTTGTCAACAAAACCTGATGATATAGTTAGATCGCGAATTAATTTGATTTATAATTTTTATATTTACTTGAAAAATGAAATTTTTTTAGCATTATTTTAATGGCTCAAAAAAATATCAAAAGTAGTGGTAGTGGAGTATCAACAACAGGACATATGGATAATAATGATATGTTTGTAAAACGAGCACTTGAAAAATTATTAAGTGATAAAGATATAAAAAAATCGCAGCATCAACAATTAAAACGTACATGTGAAGCAGCTCTTGGTTTGTTTAATTTCATAACAATTTATAATAGAAAAAATCTTTTAAATTTCTTTTTTAGCCTCTCTTACAAAAAATACTCAAAATACTGGGTAAATCAAATAAAATGTTTTTCTAAATAAGTTTTTTTGTTTTTATTTAGTATATCATCTATAAATGAAGTATATTTTCTTCCATTTGAATTAGCTTGTGCATCAAATCATTCTCGAATGGTTGATACAGCACTTGATTGTCTTCAAGTAAAGAATTCTAAATATAATTTTTTTTTCTATTTTTATTTGATTTTTTTTAGAAACTTCTTTTAAATGGTCATATAATTGGTACTATTATTGATCCAACAGATTCAACAAAACTTTTAATAGATAGAATTGTATCAATAGTTTCAACATGTTTTCGTGGTGTACAAACAGAAGAAAAAGTTGAATTACAAATAATAAAAATTTATTTAACTATAATGACATCACAAACAATTGAAATTCATCAACGTAGTGTTTTACAAATAGTTAAAACTTGTTTTAATATTTATTTAACAAGTCGTTCAAAAATCAATGAAGCAACAGCACAAGGTTCTCTTTCACAAATTCTTACAGGAATATTCTCAAAAATGGAACAAAAAATGGTTACAAAAAAAAATTTTTTTTTTAATTTGTATAGAAAATTATTTTATTCTTCTAGAGTTTAGTTAATGAACGAAAAAGAAAAGAAAATACTAATATAGTACTAAATGATAATGATCAAGAACAATTAATTATTCAAGAGATTCTTAATGATATTGTAGAGAAAATTTGTTATGGTAAAAAAAAAGAGAATTCTTTCTTTGCTTTTATTTGAAATAATTAAAACTAATGTGTTTAGATGAAGCAATACAACAACAAACAAATAATTCATTATCAACAAATGAAATTATTGAAGATACTCAATCAACACAAGGAGAAATTAGTGATGAAATATCACAACATAATGGAGGTATTATATATTCATTTTTTACGAAATAAGACCTAAAAAAAGAACGTTAAAATATAAAACAAGACTTTTGAATTTATTATTCATAGACTATAACTACTTATAAATGTCTAGGCAACCTAAAAAGTTTCAGGATAATATTGATTTAATGGTACCTACTTAATCGAATCTAATATCAAATGTATATAGTATTGACTTAAACCAATTGGTCAAATATCTATCAATTATTTTGTTTCATATTTGAATTCTACAGAATTTATGCTAATATTTAGCATATACTAAGTCAAAGAAGGGAACTAGTCTTTTTATCGTAATCAAATAAAAAAAGGCAATAAATTGTGATCCTAGTTTTACCATACAGTTATTCAATGAAAATTAAAAATAAATATAATTATTTAGATTCTCAATCTATTGATGATCAATCGTCTGTAAAAACTACAATGTCAAATTCTTTATCAGCTGATGAATTATCTGCTGATAATTATTTTAAAAATGCATATTATGTTTTTCGTGCTTTATGTAAATTATCTGATCGTGATATAAAAGATAAAGGAAATACTGATTCAAGGTATATAAATAATAAAAAGAAATAAATTTAAAAAATAAATGTATATTATCTAATATAGAATAAATTTGGATCTTAAATCTCGAATATTTTCTTTACGTTTAATAATGCAAATTCTTCAATCATCAGGACCAATATTTCGTTCATCAGAAGCTTTTCTTCAAATAATAAAAACAAATTTATGTGTATCATTATCACGTAATGGTGTATCATCAATACCTGAATTATTTGAAATGGCATTATTTAATTTTGTTGAATTACTTGATAAATTTAAATCACATTTAAAAATACAAATTGAAGTAAATTTAAAATATTATTATTATTATTATTTATTTTATTAAATAGGTTTTATTTCGAGAAATATTTTTAACTATACTTGAAACATCAACTAGTTCATTTCGTCATAAATGGCTTGTTATTCAAACATTAGCAAAAGTTTCTGCAGGTAAATTTTATTTATTTTTTTTTTTTTTGATTAAAAAAATATTAATTTTATTTTTCTTTTTAAAATAGATGCTCAAATAATTGTTGATTTATTTATTAATTATGATTGTTCAATGCGTTCAGCAAATATATTTGAACGTCTTGTAATTGTTCTTTCACGTGCAGCACAAGGTCGACAAGCTGTAGAATTAGGTATGATTATATATAAAAATAATACAAATGATTTAAATAATTTTATTTTTTATTAAAATAGGTTGTACACATACTGAAGAGCATAATTTACGAATGAAAGGTCTTGAATGTCTTGTGTCAATATTAAAATGTATGGTTGAATGGAGTAAAGATTTATATATTAATCCACATTTACAAAGCAATTTAGGTTTATTATTTTGAATAATTTTCATTTTATACTTTTGAAAGAATATTTTTTGCTTAGGACCAGATTCTAAACCATTAAATGAAAATGGTTATGATGAAGATAGTAATCGTTCGTCATCAGGTTATGTTGGTAGTGGTATACGTCGTACAGATTCAAGTGGTTCAATAAATTCTTCTCAATCATTTGAACATATAAATGATTTTGAATTAGTTTTACAACGTAAACAATTATATGAAAAAGGAATTGATTTATTTAATCAAAATCCTAAGAAAGGATTAGAATATTTAATTGATAAAAATTTATTAAATAATGAACCAGAAGATATAGCACAATTTTTTCATTCATATCAAGATTTATTAGATAAAACAATTATTGGAGATTGTTTAGGTGAAAATGATACACATCATAAACAAATTATGTATGCATATATTGATCAACTTGATTTTATACAAATGGATTTTTTAGCAGCATTAAGAAAATTTCTTTCAGGTTTTCGTTTACCTGGTGAAGCACAAAAAATTGATAGATTAATGGAAAAATTTGCTGCAAGATATTGTGAATGTAATTTGAAGTAAGATATTTATTTAAAAATAAAATAATTGAAAATTAAAAATTATTATTATTAATTTTAGTTTGGAAATATTTGCCAGTGCTGATGCTGCATATGTTCTTGCTTATTCAATAATAATGCTTACAACAGATTTACATAGTATAAATGTAAGTCAATTTTTAATAAATATTTCAAATATACATAAAAAAATAAAATTGAATAGGTTAAGAAAAAAATGACTAAAGAACAATATATTAAAATGAATCGTGGTATAAATGATAGTCGAGATATTCCAGAAGAATTTTTATCAAAAATTTATGATGAAATTAAAAATGAAGAAATTAAACTTAAAGGAGGAGCAACAACAACAACAACAAAACGTGGAACAAAAGATAATATTATTAATGATAAACAACGAGAATTATTATTTAATATACAAATGAAAGATGTTGAATTAATTGCGCGTGATTTAATGTCTAATGCTGGTTCATTAAGTGAAGAATTTACTATAGCAAAAAATTTAGAACATGTTCGACCAATGTTTCAAGTAAATTAAAACAAAAAAAAATTATTCTTTTTTATTATTCTTTTTTTCTATTATGTAGAAAGCATGGTCACCATGTTTAGCAGCATTTAGTGTTAATCTTCAGGATAATGATCATATCGATCTTGCAAATTTCTGTTTAACTGGTATTAGTTATGCTATACGTATAGCTTGTATTTTTCATATGGAGGTTTGTTTTATTGATTATTTTGTATTTCAAAAAAATAAATAAATATTGTTTTAATACATTAGCTTGAACGTAATGCATTTATTCAAGCATTATCACGTTTTACATTACTTATGGCAACATCACAAGTTATGGAAATAAAAGCAAAAAATGTTGAATGTCTGAAAACATTAATATCAATTGCACAAACAGATGGAAATTATCTTGGTGAAGCTTGGTATGATGTAAGTATAGAAAAAATTTTAAATAAAAATAAAAATAAAAAATTTAATTTAGATTTTAAAATGTATTAGTCAATTAGAATTAGCACAATTATTTGGTATTCATGGTAATAGAGGAAGATTATCAGTATCAAATCATCATCATCATCATCCTCATTCGAATGTATCGGTTAATAATACTTCAACAACATTTAGTTTACCATTTGATAATCTTTTTAATACTGAGAAAGGTATATTGAAAATCAAAATTTTTGGATTATTTCGAATAGATTTTTCGTTAAAAATAAAGTCAATGGATGAAGGTACAATAAACTCGCGGCAGTTATCGAAAAAGTACATAAATGTAGAATATACCTGAGGATATCAGAATATATCTCATTGCTTTGAGTTATTAATATAGTCGATAGAATCTTTGTAGATTAATTTTATTCTTAAAATAATTATTGTTAGAATGTCATAAAAATAAGAAAATATTAAACTTTCGATGATTTATTGATTTTGAAAAATTCTTAATTTACTTTTTAGGTCAATTAAATAAACGATTACAATCTGCACAAGATCAAATACATGAAACAAGTTCTCAACGAATTGTTGTTTCTGTTGATCGTATTTTTTCTGGATCCGCACGATTAGATGGTGATGCTATTGGTAAAGAAAAACAAAAAAATCTTTTTGTTTTTTTGTTTTAATAGAAAAAAATGTTTATTTTTGTCAATTTCAGTGGCATTTGTTCGTAGTTTATGTCATGTATCAATGGATGAATTATATTCTAATCCACCACGAATGTTTAGTTTATTAAAAGTTGTTGAAATATCATATTATAATATGGGACGTATTCGTCTTCAATGGTCAAGAATATGGGAAATAGTTGGTGATCATTTTAATAAAGTTTGTTTTTTATTTAAAAAATCAAAAAATAAAATTCTTTTTTTTTTTTAAATATGATTAGGCTGCTTGTCATCCAGTACAAGATGTATCATTTTTTGCAGTTGATTCATTACGACAATTATCAATGAAATTTCTTGAAAAAGGCGAATTTCCAAATTTTCGTTTTCAAAAAGAATTTCTTAAACCATTTGAAATAATTATGAAAAAAAATTCGTATGTATTTAAATTGAATTTTTTTGTTTTTGTATTTTTCAAATTAAAATCTATTGAATATTTTTTTTATTTTTAATTAGATCATTAACAATACGTGATATGGTTGTTCGTTGTATAACACATTTTGTTGATGCACAAGCAAAAAATATTCGTTCAGGTTGGAAAAATATATTTAGTGTTTTTCAAATGGCAGCTACAGATAATGATATACAAATTATTGAATTAGCTTTTCAAACATGTACACTTATTATTAGTAAAGAATTTTAATTAAAAAAAAATCTTTATTTCGTTTTTTTTTCTTGAATATATTAGGTGTTGTATTTGATCGTCATTTTCCATCAATACTTGATAGTTTTCAAGATGCTGTTAAATGTTTATCAGAATTTGCTTGTAATATTTCATTTCCTGATACATCAATGGAAGCAATACGATTAATAAGACAATGTGCTAAATATGTTGCAGAAAAATCCCAAGTAATTGAATTTTATTGAATTGATTTTAAAAAGAATTTTTTTTGTTATATTCAATAGATTTTTCGTGAACATGCTGGAGAAGATTTAGTTAATGTATCTGAAGAAGATCGAATTTGGGTTAAAGGATGGTTTCCAATTCTATTTGAATTATCATGTATTATAAGTCGATGTAAACTTGATGTGCGAACAAGGTAAAATATTTAAGAATATATAGATGTTTTTTTTTTTCGTTGAATTTTTATATTAATGTTTAAATAATTAAGAACTAGAAATCATTGTTAGTTTAGAAGAAAATTTTCAATTACATTTCATTAGATCTATTTAATCTTAATTGATTTTTTTTTTAGAGCATTAACAGTTATGTTTGAAATAATAAAAAATTATGGTGAAGCATTTACTCCAAATTGGTGGATTGAATTATTTAATGTTGTTTTTCGTATTTTTGATAATATGAAATTACCAGATACACAAATAGAGGTAGAATTTAAAATTTTCTTGTTTTTTTTTCGATTGTTTTATATTAGAAAATTGAATGGATGACAACAACATGTAATCATGCTTTATATGCTATTGTTGACGTATTTACACAATTTTATAATGAAATACCTGAATCCCTTATTGATGATTTATATAGTCAATTAAAATGGTGTGTTAATCAAGGTAGAATATTTCTTTTCAACAAAAAAAAAACAAAAGAAAATTATTAATTTAATTGATATTTATAGATAATGAACAATTAGCAAAATCAGGAACAAATTGTTTAGAAAATTTTGTTATTGCTTGTGGTCAACATTTTTCACAAAATATTTGGCAAAGAACATGTGCTTGTATATTAGAAGTTTTTCGTTCAACTTTACCTGAAATGTATGTTATTAAATTGAATGAATATCTTATATACAAAAATGTTTTTTCTAGACTTCTAACATGGCGACCAGATACTGAATTATCAGGAATGGCAACAATTAATGAAACAAATGTATGTTATTTTACATATATAAATAAAACAAATATTTTGTTTTTTTTTTGTTTAAATATCATAGATGCTTGATCGTACAGATAGTTCATTTGATTATGCAGCAGTTGAATCAGCTGCTAGTCAACATAATCGTATGGTAAGAGTTGGTAGTGTAGCCAGTGTAAATAGTTCTGTATCTGATCAACATGAATCAAATTCAAATAATCGACAATCATTTAGTATTAATAGCGAACGAACAAGTATAGAAAATAATTTTCAAGCGAAGAAAAATATGTTTTTTTTCTATTTTATTTTAGAAACAAATTCAGATTTTTATCTTTTTCAAAGTTTATCAATCAAATGTATTGTTCAAATTGAACTTATTCAAACAATTGATAATATTATTTTTTATCCATCAACAAGTAAAAAAGAAGATTTACAATATATTTCAATAGCACGTGTAAGAATATATTTATTTATTTACTAATATCATTTAAACTAACCTATTAACCTTAGAAATATACTTCAGTTGAATCAGAGGTATTAATAAAAATAAAAAGATAAGCTAAAAAGCATGCTCGATTGTTTTGCTCTTATTTAATTTATTTTCAATATTTTTTATTGTTTATATTGAAATATTTAAGGCATTAGCAAGTGCACCAATTGGACAAGAAAATTTAAGTTATTTTTCAAATTTGAATGATATACATAATAATTATGCAATGTATTCATATATGGATATTGATCAATTAATTTTGCTCGTTGATTGTTTAATTGAATCACATATGTTTGCTCGTGCATTTAATTCCAATAATGAACAAAGAAATCTTTTATGGAAAGCTGGTAAAAAAATAAATAAAAAATAAAAAATAAAAATAATTACACTGATTTTCTATTAAAGGGTATCGAGGCAAGGCGAAACCAAATTTATTAATACATGAAACAAATAGTATTGCTTGTGCATTCCGTATTCTTTTCCGTTTATACAGTGATCCAAAACATATCGATTCAAATGATTTACTCAAACGACGAATACTCAAGTTTGTATTAAGAATGATTTTTTTTAAATTAAAAGATCTATAAAAGCATAAGTAAATAATGCTATTGTGTAAAAAGAATTTAAAATATTTATGAAATAGGAATAAGGATAGAATTTTTATCCCTTAGATAATATTATCTGATTGTGACTATTGTTGATTGTTAAGTCTTCACCCCTGAAAAACCGATGTCAGGGTAGGTACATTTAATTGACATGAAATTTTTAAGATATATTGGAGCTGTAGTGAAGGTGTTATGATAAAAATTTCAGCCTTATATCATAACATTTGAGGAAAATATTGATCAAACAATGGTCAAAAATAGCATATCAGGCTTATTCTATTGATTTAATTTTTTTGTTTGAGAGAACATGGCAGACTGCATTGCATTACAAAGCCTTTTTTAAGTGGAGAAAAGAGATAAGAAGTTCAATGACACGAAAAATATGTTAAACATGCACTAATTTATATAAGTATCCGTAAATATATTTTAAAAAAAAGGATTCTGTATTGCACTACATCTTGAAATGCTCTTTGAAACTAAAAAATATATATTAACTACGTAGAATAGATGGAGACAGAATTTCTGCTTGTGTAATCAAAAAGACATAAGCTAAGAAAAAATGCCTATTTTTCACTTAGTAGATTATGGAAATCATCAAGAATTGTTCACTATAAATGGAATTATAAGTAAAAAAACTAGTGTTTCTGAAAGACCCATTTTTCCATGCATTTATCTCAATTTCGAACGAAAATAGGTTTTTTTAGGAAAACTTTAATTTTTTAAATTTATATTTTATTTTATTAGATTGACTCGTGACGGTTTGGAATATTATTTAACATTACAATCAGAAAGTCATCGTGATGCATGGACCAGTGTACTCATACTTTTGTTAACAAAATTATTGAAACTTAATGAAGAACAAGTATGATTTAAACTTTAATAAAATTTCATGATATCATTAAAATTCATATTAATAATTGAGAGATTAATTAAAATTTAATATTTTTCATCTGATATCCTCATCTTAATCAACATTATCTAAAATATCGAAATCTAAGTTTTAGCATGTTTAAATAAATTAAATGAAAGAATTAGGAGTTGTTTGCTATTGAGTTAGTTTAATCTGCATCACAAAAATACAGTGATGTTGATCGTTATTAAACCAAACCTTTGTCATGTTTATTCTTTCTTTCGGTACATAAAGACTATGCTACATGAAGATGAAGGACGCATTCAAATGTCCTGAGGGGGCGTAGAAATGGTACGATAATACAATGAATTTTTGAGTTAGTTAAAGGAACTTCAGATCTATAGTACAAAAACACAATGTAATAAAAGAACCATTTGTATTGTATCTTAAGCTGTAGATCTGAAATCTTACTATGTAAATCAAAGATCAATATCAAAAATTCTTTGTACTGTCATAGTATTTTCCTGCTTTCTAAGGAAAGATTTTCATGTAGGGCAGTCTTCCGAATGATTTCATTTTATAGATTATCGAAGAAAAAGATGATCGGACTACTCCTCTTTCAATTGGTCAAAATCGGAGAACGATATCACTTGTCGTTATTAAGTTTTTTAATTTGAACCAAACTCTCTTTAATTCCGTCGCAAATATTAGTTATGGATAGTATTTGATAAGTAAAACTGAATTTTAATGTGTAAACACCTTTAATTGTTCAGATTTCGATGGTCTATAATTTAAAATATTAGATAAAAGTTTTGCCAATTTGTTGTTACCTTAAAGAATTTAGATTTAAAGAAATAATGTTTGATGATATTCTTTCTATAATGTCATGAGTATTCGAAAGTTTAAGACAGTCTAATCTTTCACTACCTTATCTAAACGCATTAAAAACTAGATTTCGAAGTTTTAGATGATATTAATTAAGATGAATATATCAGATCAAAAAATAAAATTTTGATTTAGCATCTCGATTATTAATATGGTTTTCTATGATTTCATAAAAATTTTCATAAATAATTTTATACATATTTTTTTTTTTATAGTTTAAATATTTTGCAAAAGAAATGTATACATTTATTACTGAAATAGTTATATTCGAATTAAAAGCTGAATTACGATATATATTACGAGAATTTCTATTTCGTATTGGTCGTGCATTCAATATAAACAGTGATTTAATTAATTCCATATCATAATGTATTCCTTTTTTTTTTTTTGTCTTTTATTTTCATTTGTTTCACACATTCCGTACCATTTTTTCTCACTGTTCAAAGCTTTTTTTTTTTATTTATTATATACACAAAATGATTAATAATCGATAATTATTTTTTGTTGAACTTAATGTGAACTTATATAATATATACATATATATAAATATTATTCTTCTGCTTTTTTGTTTTTTTCGTTCTGAGATTAAATTATGTTAACTCGAGCACTATTACCTTTGTATCGATCGACATTCAATCGGGTATATTAAAATATAAAAATAAATTCAAATAAAATTATTGTTATTGTTCATTTTTTAAAAGGTTTTTTTACGCAGTCTATCAGCAACTAGTTCAACAAAAAAGATTTATACTGATTTTTATGAAATTGTACAAGATATTCCACATGGAGCAAAATTACTTGTTGGAGGTATGATTATTCTTAATTTTTTTTCATTATGAAATTATTTTTTTTTTTGTATTTATATAGGTTTTGGTTTATGTGGTATACCTGAACATTTAATTAAAGCATTACTTAAAACAGGACAAAAAGATTTAACAATTGTATCAAATAATTGTGGTGTTGATGATTTTGGTCTTGGTTTATTATTAAAAACTAAACAGGTTTTAATATTTTTAAATATTTATCTTTCTTGTTTTTGTAAATATATTCTTTATTTTAATAAAGATTAAACGTATGATTTCTTCATATGTTGGTGAAAATGCAGAATTTGAACGACAATATTTAAGTAAAAGATTGATCAAATATTTACTAATTTTTTTTAATTATATATTTATTATAGACGGTGAGCTTGAAGTTGAACTAACACCACAAGTATAAATTTAAATTAATCATTTTTATTTTTTGTTATAAAAAAAACCATTTCTTTTTTTTTAAAATTGTATAGGGAACATTAGCAGAAAAAATTCGAGCTGGTGGTGCTGGTATTCCAGCTTTTTTTACACCAACTGGTTTTGGTACATTAATTCAACAAGGTGGTGCACCAATTAAATACGATAAAAATACTAAAAAACCTATTATTGAAAGTCCATTGAAAGAAGTAAAAAGTTTTTTTTTTAATTAAAATAAAAAAAAAAGTCATATATTCATTGTTTAATATAGATTCGAGTTTATAATGATCGACAATATGTTTTAGAGGACTCCATTATTGGTGATTATGCTCTTGTAAAAGCTTGGAAAGCTGATCGTTTAGGAAATCTCATTTTCCAGTAAACGAAAAAATTTTTTTATTTGAAAAAAAATATTTTATTATAGAAAATCTGCTCGAAATTTTAATTCAACAATGTGTAAAGCTGCACGATGTACTATTGCTGAAGTTGAAGAAATTGTTGAAGTTGGAGAATTAAAACCTGATGAAATTCATATACCAAATATATTTGTACATCGAATTATCAAAGGTGATAAATATGAAAAACGTATTGAAGTAATCATACATATATTTAAAAAGAAAAATAATGAAATATTTCGTCGTTTTTTTTTGTTAGCGTCGAACTGTACGTAAACGTGATCCAACATCATCACCATCATCATCAACTCAATTAAAAAAGAAAAAAGATGATACAGCTAGAGAACGTATTATTCGACGAGCAGCTTTAGAATTTACAGATGGAATGTATGCAAATTTGGGTATTGGTAAGGGATAAAAATCAAAACCAGAGATTATATTTAAATATTATTTCATTTAGGAATACCAATGTTAGCTTCAAATTATATTCCGGATGGTTTAACAGTACATTTACAAAGTGAGAATGGAATTCTAGGTTTAGTAAGTATTATATTAGGAAAATTATATGAGTTTCTTTTTTTTTTCTTTTAGGGTCCATTTCCATATGAAGGTGAAGAAGATGCTGATTTAATTAATGCTGGAAAAGAAACTGTAACTATTCTTCCTGGAGCATCATTTTTCTCTAGTGATGATTCATTTGCTATGATTCGTGGTGGTCATATTGATTTAACTATGCTTGGTGCTATGCAAGTATCACGTTATGGTGATTTAGCTAATTGGATGATTCCAGGAAAATTAATTAAAGGAATGGGTGGAGCTATGGATTTAGTTGGTAGTGGTCGAACAAAAGTTGTTGTTACTATGGAACATAATGCTAAAGTAATAAGAATAAGAAAATTATTTATTCATTTCTACATTTGATTTCTAAGAGTGGAAAATGTAAAGCATGCGTTATTTTCTAAAAACTAAGAAATAGTTTGATAAATCGGACTAGTTTTCAGAACCTTGTAAATTCGGATAGAAAGATCAAAAATGAAAATGACCAATTTTATCCAAAATATTGACATATCTAATTTATATCTTATCGGTATTATTATAGGATGGTTCATCAAAAATTCTTGAATCATGTACATTACCATTAACAGGCAAAGGTGTAGTCGATCTTATAATAACAGAAAAATGTGTTTTTCAAGTTGATGCAGAAAAAGGTTTAACATTAATTGAAGTTGCTGATGGTTATACACCAGATGATATTATTAAATTTACTGGTTGTGCAATTAATGTAAATATGAAAAACATATTTAGATTTTTTTTTATATAAAAAATTTAATATTTGTTTTTTTTTGTTTTAATTTAGATTTCTGATACTGTTAAACCAATGCAACAAGTCCAAATTAATCGAAATAAATAATTGGTTTTGCCTTATTACACTTATGTAGAATGAACAATATTTTTTCTTTTTCTTTTCCCATTTTGTGCCAGATGTTTAGTTTTGTTATTAATAAAATAAGATCGATGGATTAAATTAAATAATAGACGAGTATATCATATGATAAATCAAATGAAAATATAAAAGCTTAAAAGATTTTCTATCAATTATAAATAAGAATAAAAATATTCACATAGAATTGAGAAGAAAAATATGAAAATATAATTTCATTTATTGATATGGATTATCTATCCGAAAGTATTTATTATTGATACACTTACAGACCATTCATTGATGAATTTAAAAAATCCTAATATTTATCTTCAAAGTTCAATATATTGTATAACAGTAATTCAAGCTGATAATTGGAAAATTGAAGATCTTATAGGCAATGATATTGCAGGAATTATATTAAATTTAGCTTGGTAAGAATATTTAATCCTTCGGAAGAAGCAGATATTTTTGATATTATGTAAAACATGTTTAGATTAAATAAGATTATCGTATATAGATATTTACATAATTGATTTTTATCTATGATAATGTACCTTCTTATCTTACATAAATTTACAAGGGGAAATTTCTAATTGATCCACCTATACTGTGCGAGAATTTCCCTGAAGGAGTCTAATGTTTTAACGAAATCAGAGTTCTGCAAAATCTTCATATCTCAATCAAATCACAGTTAGTTACACCAAATATTGATTTATTTATTTATCATCATTTAAAAGATTATCCTAATAAAACAAAATTTGGTCTTGGTTTAGGTTTAATTGATATAAATGGTCAATATAAACGTGCTTGGAGTTTACGGGCATTACTAAACCGTTTTAATATTAATTCAAATAAATTATCATGTGGTCTTGAAAATATTCCATATGATATACTCAAACGAACTATACATCCATTTAATGAACATTCTTCAACGACACGACCATTTGCACATGGTTATAGAATTGATAGAACATGGAAATTATTTCGTGAATAACAAGCAAATAAAAAACTTATTTTTGAATGTGTACGAACAATTGATAAAAGACAACTTTCCTAGTGTTAATTAAAATTGTAAAAATCAAGAAGCATGGGGACCATTAGGTTGTGTTTATAAAGATCACAAAACAAATCCAAATACTATGGTTATCTATCGTTATCAATCAGGTTCGGATTATTTTATTTCACTAGATAAAAATTGTGAGCATACAATTAATGAAGATCTTCTTGGTTATGTTTTTAATCACAGTTAACGAAAATACATAAAGGATATTAATAAGAACGTTTAAACTTATCTTTCTTTACTATGAAATTTTTGCCAAAGTGAGGGCTTGTTTTGAAGGTATAATCCAACTTTTTCTATCAAGTGGCTCATTTAATAGTTTTATTTTGAAAGAGTAAGCCAAAATGTAGGGTATGACAGAATCCTTTTTTGATTTAAGTGTTGTTTCTAATAAATATGCAAACGCTTATATAAATGGTTACTATCTGTTGAAAGTTTCATTGTCCCTTGTTTAATGAATATCACTGGCAAATCCTATGGTATAGTACTGAAATTTATACCATAGTCTTCCTAAATTTTATGCAATTTGAATATACCTGACACGAAATCATTTTTTGAACAGTCTACTGCTAACGAGAAAACTTCTCCAAATATAAAAAACTTTTGAAAAGATATTTTACCCGTAAGTCGAATCAGGTGAGATCAGAAACAACTCAAAATGGTACGGACTCATATGCCTTTCTTCCGAATTTATAATCACTACAGTAGATCTTGTATCTATGGTACGGTTTTGACAAAAGTATCGAATAATGAAAGTTTTATTAAAAATTTTGCCCATATGTAGATGTCATAATCTTTAGTATACACTAAGTGTTTTAGCAAAAACCGATGTATCTTTCTTACAACAATGAATTTGCAAGAAATATTCGCATTTCATGGAGAGTTCAATACAAATCGAATCTTCTTGCAAAAACGGAATATCTGTCTTTACTGAAACTTTTAATGTATCCTAAGGATCATAAAATCTACATATAAATAAAATTTCATTATTCAATATATTTGTCAATACCTTACCATAAACTGAAGATTCACTAAAATGATCATAACGGTAAAAGAAAGGTATATGGGCTTTTTCTAGTTTCCCTAGGTCCTACTTAAAAACAAACTATTCCATCGAAAGCTTTATTTTATTCAAAATCTTTTATAAAGATTTCTCATACAAACAGATGTTTCTATCAATCAACACATTCGTTGATGATGCGCATCGAAAATCTTAATCATTCATCCGATGATTAAATTCATTTTTTAACATTTATATCCATATGTTTATCATTCATTCCAATAAAACAAGTTAGTTACACTTAATTGTCTTGATTTATGGATATTGTTTCCAAAACAAAAAAAAAAAAAAAAGAAAGATTCTATGGGAGGTATTCTCAATAAATAGAATCATTTTCTCTTTATTTTTATTATCAAATAAACCGTCAATTTTGTTTTATATTATTTCACCAATAGTAAATGAGAAAGACAAGAAAAAAAAATTCTTATCACCAATCACGCATGTCATTGTACATTTTTAATGCTAGTGTCGCATCTTGATCGAATGGAAATATTCGTATAAGAATAACGACAAGCATCTTTAATTTTACCATTTGTCGAACAGCTGTCGCGAACAAAAAAAAAAAGAAAGAAAGAAGACAAATTTGCTTTTTGAAATTTGAGACCATTCATGCTTCTTTTCAAAATATATATATATATGTGTGTGTGAAAAAAGAGAATGTCGTTGTATATGTACACATTCTCCAAAAAAAAATAAAAAATTGATGGCATCATGAACCTTACATTGGCACTGATTCGATGATGATAGACAAGAATCTGTTCTTTATGTATATGTGTACACACATAGAGCACAGCTGTTTACTGTCAATTATCTTCGTATATAGCCTATGCACATAGATATCAAGGAAATCACAAGGGAGAGAAAGAAATGAATAAAAAAAAATATAGTGGCATATATAATCATAGTAGATGCATCCACTTGTTCTTTTACATCTCGTGTCGAGTAGAAATATACAGAACACAATGATTATCAACATATAATATATATATATAAAAAAAAAAAAACAGAAGAATTTTTTTTTCTTTTTTTTTTTAATACTCTCTCAACACCGATTGGTTGACATTTGTCACACATAGTTTTCTATCGCCTATCGTTCAACATATATAATTTTCTTGTTAGGAAAAAAAAAAATCAAAATTGACGTGTCAAACAACAGACATAGTATCAACTAGAGAGACAAAAAAAAAAGGAAGAAAAAATTGTTTAAGTATGTATATGTTATTGTTGTAATACGATTAAAATTCGATCTTCTCTTTCTATTGAATATTCTGCCCGCCTTAGTCAAGGATTAGTCTATATGATTTCAAAATTCGTTTAATAAAAAAATTGCTTTTTTTTTTGTCTACATTTGATTTGAAATTGTAGACGATGAGGAAGAGAGACAGAGAGAGAGAGAAAGAGAAAAAGAGTTAATCATTTGTTCTTTCTCTTTATCATGCATCGTTTCTTCAATCAATCGATCGATTGATGTCTGTTACTATTAACAAGAAAAGAAACTAAATCTTTTTTTTTCTCTAGTTCTTTTTCTAATGCTTGAAAGCAATCCGATACCAACAACGACAATCACTGGTGGTTTCACTAACATCAGTACACCAGCAATAAGCAATACAATAGGTAGTATATTTACACCTGAACAAGTTGCATGTGTTTGTGAAGTACTTCAACAAAGTAATGATATTCAACGGCTCGGTAATAATTTTTTATTTTATTTTACTTTAAATATCAATCTACTCAGAAAAAAAAACACAAGAAATTTCGTTTTTTTTTTTAAGGTGATTTTTTATGGACATTACCAACATGTGAACCATTTCATAATCATGAAAGTGTTGTTAAAGCTAAAGCAATTGTTGCATTTCGTCGTGGAAATTATCGTGAATTATATAATATTCTTGAACGTTATCAATTTACTCCATGTAGTCATCCACAATTACAACAATTATGGTTACAAGCACATTATAATGAAGCTGAAAAATTACGTGGAAGACCATTAGGTGCTGTTGGAAAATATCGTGTAAGAAGAAAATTTCCATTACCACGTACAATATGGGATGGTGAAGAAACAAGTTATTGTTTTAAAGAAAAATCTCGAAATATTTTACGTGATTGGTATATACATAATCCATATCCATCACCACGAGAAAAACGTGAATTATCTGAAGCAACTAGTTTAACAACAACACAAGTATCAAATTGGTTTAAAAATCGACGACAACGTGATCGAGCATCCGAAACAACTGACAGGTTTTTATTTAAAATTAGAACAAAAAAAAATTTTGTTTTTTTATATATATCTTTTTATTTCTAGAAAAACTATTGATATGAGTCCTTCACATAATGATGATAATTCATTAGATGATCTTGGATCAACGGGTAGTGAACCAACAACAACAATAACATCATCAAAAGCTTTTCAATTTGATTATAATAATCCACAATATCATCATTATCATCATCATCATCATCATATGAAATCAACAACAGATATACTTGATTCGGGAGGAGTTTTTAAAGATTATCATTCACTTTAAAATATCTTTTTTTTTTCTTTTTCTCTCTTTGTATTTTCAATGGGATCAGATAAAAAAAAAATAACATGAAAATGACTAATCATTTTTTCTTTTGTTTAGCACGATATGTAAATATTTAATTTCTAAGTGCTTTGTGTATATATAAACTTGAAATATGAGATGTGTCTTTCGTGTTAAAGGACAAATTGCGTGATGATGACTCGAAATCGGATCTAATCGATGAGAAAAAGAGGAGAAAAAAAAAAGAAAGCATATATATAGTATTTTATTTTGTTATTCTTGGAATGAGACAGAACAACTATTGATAAGGCTTCAACATCGATTATTGAATGCATAACGATTGATAGAAGTTTATCTTTCTTCATGTTTACGTCATATGTAGAGTAGTATCAAGTTTCGTTGTCTTGTCAATCAAAAAATTCTTTATTTAAAAAAAAAAAGAAAAAAAACTAACACTTTTTCTTATCAATCTATAAGAAAATCAATGATATCCATTGAAGAAAATGAATTAATAGAAATAATCATGCTGAGCAATTCTCACACCTTTTTCTTTTTCATCTTTCTCTAATAGTTGATCGAAAGATGATAACCATCTATACATATATATGTATATCATTGAAAGAATACATTAGAATGAATTTATTCTGTTGTTACTTGTTAGCAAATATTTTAATCCGATTGACTTTGTATTTATGTGCTTCTGTCGGTAAAATGATCAAAGTATAATTTATTTAACTAACTAATAATGAAGTACTACTTGTGTTCTTCTTTTTTTTTTCTTGTTGTTGATAATAAAGAAAATTTTTAAAAAAAATATTTTTTTGATCATTTTTATTCTTGATGAGAAATAATTTATTTCACACCTATATATAGAAAACATATTCTATTCGAATAAGGGTAAGTCAATATTTACATATTGAAAAGCTAGCTAATCAATTATCTAAAAAATTTTCGTTTTTCTTCCCTTGTTTTATTCACATTGATCCATTCTCAATCAATATATTGACATATCGATCAACGAAAAGATAATCATTTTATTCTGCTTATTATTATCATCAGGTGATGGGATCAATTTCCTGTTAACACCTACATATACCTTTTAGTTTAAGTAGAATATATATATACATAATTTATTTGAATAAAATTTTATTTATTTTTTTTCTTTTTCATATATTTATAAGAGACTATCGTCAGAACATATGGTGAATGATGAATCTTGAATTACAAAAAAAAAAAAAGAAGTGATCTATAATATGTCCATCGGCTCTATTCTTCTATGTTTGTTTATAAGAGAAATAACTCTATTGTATTTCATTGGTTTCTGTTAAAAGCTTTTTTCTCCAAAAAACAAAGATTTTATCAATATTAACAATTCAATATTACGATCTTTTTATTTATAATTCTCATATTCCTTTTGATACTTGATTGTTTTTAAAGAAAAGAAAATTCTATATTAAGATGATTAAACAACTAAGGATTCAATTTCAATCTATTTAAGTCTTGAAAAATCTATAAATAACTCTCAATTAAATTTAATATAATAATATTTGTTTTTTTTTTATTTATTATTCGATTGTAAAATGTGAATATAATAAAATGTTTTTGTACTCATAGTTTGCTGTTATATAATATCAAGAATATTAAAAAATGATGTTTTTTTCTTCTTTTTTTTTTGATGTGAGGTGACTTTGATGATACAAAAAAATCCTTTTAGCAAAAATCCTGTGAGATTATAAAGTAAGAAATAATAGAGCCGGTTGTATTATAAATGAAAACTTTCAGTGAATCCCTTGATGAAAAAATAATAATTAGTTTGTGTTATAAGGAATATAAAAAGGATTAAATGATATATGTATATATATATATATATTAATATTCTTCTATATATCAAAGATTGAATCAATTTAATTTACTGTTTAATATATATGTTATGTCATTTATGATATATTCGAGATGAAATAGAAGTGTTATTTAGTATCTTTTTAATTTATTGTAATGCAAGAGTAAAGAAATAGAAGAAGAAAATTTCAGATTATAATTTTAACATGATATAAGGAAGTTGTTTGCTTCATCATCAATGTAGAAAGTCTTTTTTTTCTTCTTATAATGTCGTCATGTCCGTTCTCGTCGTCTACGGTAGAGTAATCTTGTCATCTTCGGTTTTTTTCTTCTTCTTCTTCTTCTCTTTTTATACCAGATCTTGTCTCTTGATGAAAAAAGGAAAACGTGAGAGAAAGAAATGCGCAAAAAAATGTTTTACTTGTGTATGTTCGCATTACCCTTCAATCTTTTCTTTTCATTTCTATAAACTTCATCATTGAGATGACGAGTTAAGAAAAAAAAAATAAGAAGAAACTAGAAAATTATTTCTTTAACAACAAAGGTCATATTGAACAAGTAGCAAAAAAAATAAAGAAATAAACTAACAAAATATTCATTTTATTGATTAAGCTCTATGGCATTTACTAATTTATTTCGTCGTCATTCAAATTCAAATGAAGCTCAAGGAGCTAATTATGCTTGTATGGATGAAAATGCTATAGCTGAAACATTATTAGATGAACTTGAAACGCAATGTCAAAATGTATTAACATCATCAAAAACAAAACGTAATTCAGAAACATTAGAACATTCAGGTGGTTTACTTGCATCAACATATAGTTCATCAGGCAAACGACATTCATCTGTTGACTATTCATGGTTAAGTCCACATAATAATCTTTTACAAACAACAATTGAATTATATCATCTACCGGATATAATAAAAATGGAATTAAGTGAATTAATTCATAATGTATCACCTGAAGATTGTACATCTGTTGTTAATACTTTTCGTCGACAAATACGTTCTCAACCAAAAGGTACAACACCTGAAAATATCATTGCTTTATTTCGTAAAACCTTAGCTGATTATATTGATCAAAAACAAAAAAATCGTTCAAATTCAAATGAAACATTAAAATCTAATGAAGGAAATAATATATCATCAAAAACAATTAGTTCATTAGTACGACATAATCGTGTTTTACCAAAACATCAATCTGAAGAGGAACAACATTCAGTTGCTGAACTAACACAAATTTCTTTAACATCACAATCAAATGAATCAACTACAGCTAAACCTCGTTCAAACACTTGTATATAAAAACTAAACCAATAATTATTTATTAGTATTATAGATTTTCTTTTTTTTTTTCATGTTTGTAGATAGTTCATATCATTAATGTTATTATAAAATAACAAAAAATGCAACTTTGTTGTCTGTGTATATGTGTGTGTGTGTGATTTTTTTTAAATACAAAAAAAAAAAAAGAAAATCAGAAATTCCGATGCATTAGTATGGAAAGCAAAACAAAATTATATATCTATTGATGTATGAGAGTAAAAATCAGAAATATATTCATATAGTCAATATGACATCAGGAAATTGAGACATAATAATTATTAGATACAAAAAAAGGGAAAATGTTTTTCCTTATAGAAGAATTTCCTGAAAAAAATTTCTTGTCTATATGTCAGAATAAATTTTTTAAAAAACTTATCATTTAATTATAGTTTAGAAAATATACAATAATATTAACATTTTAAATATATTTTCAGAAAATTAATTATACATTCATAACAACATTTGATATGGTCTGTTATTTAATGTTTTGTCAGTTTTTAACTATTGATTATTACATATTCTACAAAAATGTCAAATGTAGTACATTTATTATAGAAGAAAAAAATGATTTTTAAGTGTATACATTAATGTTATATAAGAAACTATTTGATATGTGTTAATATATCGATTGAAATATGTCATAGTCGAGTCATCGACTTTTGATATAATTGTTACTAATGAGAAAAATTTTGTATATTACTATTAGAGCATAATTTTACAATCGTTCGTAAAGTTTTTTCTAATTTCCGTTTATATTGTTACATTATATTTCTTATTTTATCATTGGTAAATTTTCTTTTTGAAAATAAAAATATGCTTGATTAAGACAGGATTTCAGGCGGAAGAAATGTCTGATTTTATATTATACAAAGCTTCTTCTTTACTTTTTATTGAGAAAAAATGAACTTCAACTTCGAATACAATTCACTTTATCATGAGTAAGAAAAACAATTTTTTTTTCATTAAATTCAAAAAGACAGTTTTGAATACGTAGGAGTTAATATATATCGATATTGAGATAGATTTAAAATTAATATATAAGAAATATTTTGTTTATGTTCTTTTCGGACATTATTTTTTATAAGAATATAAAAAAGTACTTTTTTTTTAAAGATACATTTAAATAATTTATAACGATAAAAGTATAAAATTAATGAATTAATAAATCATTAGAATAATAGATTTAAGATTTCAGTCGGATAAAATCCTGTAATTGAAGGATTTATCGGTTCAATTCATTAAATCCAAACTCATTTAATAATTTAATTAAACACAATGGATTATCTTCTATCTTCTTAAAAGTGCTATATATATTAATATTTATTTGACTATCACTTCTTGTAAAAAAAAATTCGATTTCATTAATTATATAAAATTAAAAGAATCATATATTCGAATAAATAATCCTGGCTTTTTTTATTTAGAGCAATAAAGAAAAAAAAGAAAGAACTTTTAAAACACATCAAATTTTAGTTAAAATACACGCCATAACAACAACCAATAATAAGAATGAACAATCAAGAAATAACCACGCGTAACTAATGATTTTATTATGAAAGAAAACAGATCATATAAAGAGTTTATACGTATGTGTGTGCACAGTGAGAATATAAAAAAAAAGAAAAGAAAGCCATATGAGATAATAAATAAATCAGATATGATGTGTTTGGCTTTGTTTTGTTTTTTAAAATGGAATGAAAAAAGAAAATATAATGAAATATACTCAATCAAAAATTATAAATTTAATAAAAGAAAAATGAAGTTAAAGTCATTATAATCATTAACATATGTATCTATATATCTATATATATATTTTTTTTTTAAAGATCTTTAATTATTTTCCACTTATATGTTGTTGTTTTAATTGAAGTAAAACACCTCTATAACGTGTTAAATCTTTTTGTGAACGATTATTTTTTGGATTAAAATCACATAAACTTGTTATTTTATCCCAATCACTAACTTTACCATTTGATGTTGTTAAATTATTATTTCCATTATTAAATAAATCATCTTCTAATGTACGATTATTTGAACGATTTTGTCCTTTCGTACGTTCTAATTGTTCAATACGTTGTTTATAAAAATCATCTAATTCTTTTTTAGCTTGTTCACGCATTTCTTTACGTTTTATATCTTCTTCTGTATCTTTTTTAGTAATACGTGCTGTAAATTCTTCTCTCCATTTTCGAATTTTTTCTGGTTCATTCATTTCTGATAATGCTTGATATTGAGAACCATCTGATGGTGTTGGTGAATAATTTCTATCCATTTGTGTAAATGGTGAGTGTGTACCTAAAAATAATTTATAAAAATAAATAAATAAATAACAATTATTATTATTACCATTTGTTAAAAGATTATTATCTGTTGATTTTGTATAAAATGGATCATCATATGAATTTGAATCTGTATTACCTGTAATATCACCTAATTCACGTTTTTCACGTTCAAGAAATTCAGCAGCTGGATCTTCTTCATTAAAATTATAGAAATTATTTGATGTATCATCATTAACATTAACATTTTCAGTATTAAATGGATCGTCAAAAGCCATAATATATTATGAATAAAACTGAAAGATCTTTAATATATATGAGTAAGAAATTGAGATTTATAACTTCTTAGTAACGTCGAAAAAAATTTTTTTTTTCTGAATATTATTTATTTATTTTGTTTATTTGCTCCTTTTCTTGACTAACCTATATTAAATACGAAAAATATCCAATTGAATAAAATTCATTTAAGATGTCGCTAGATACTTGATGTTAAGAAATATTTTGTCTTTAAGGTTATTGAGATAATATAGATAGCTAATATGAAATATAAAACTATGAGAATAAAAAAAAAAGGGTATTTTGATTTATGAGTATTTAATAATCTATTTTGAATATCAAATTTCAAAACAATAATGATTGATAACATTACAAAAAAGATAATCAATCATGTTTTATATTGAATAATATTAAAATTTATGAATTTTGCAGTCTATTGTATTTTTTTTACTAGATTTTCTATGCTCTATGATATCCATTAATTAAATGATGAGATATCTCACATACAGCTGAACTGTAATCGATTGAAAGTACATGAGAGTTTACCAAAAAACACAAAAACGAACATCAGTATTAGATGAATACAACATATAACGTATATTCTTCAATAAATGTCCCATTTTTTGTATTGTGTTTTTTCATCATTTACTAGGTTTTATTATAAAAACAAAATATACCATAAGATGCAATATAAAAAGTCTACAATTTACATAAGATCACTTATTTTATCGTTGTACTTTTTGTTTTCAAAAGAAAATCATGACTATAAAATAAGTGGTCTTATGTAAATTATAGAGCTTTTTAAGTTGCATTTTGTGCTATACATTATTTTTTTAACAAAACAAATTTAATAATGGAAAAATAATATGCAAAAATGGGATATTTATTATGGGGCGTTCATTATTACTGAAATATTCATAAGACCTGAATGATGTATTGCACAAAAAAAAATGAAATATTCTCATTTTATAGTATTAAAGAACTTTATACTTTTCTTCAGATGATATTGCATGGCAAAGCTCGATAGTTTCTCAGATAAGAATATCATACTAAGATTTATGAAGTCCTGATGTGACAAATAAGCATGTAAGTGAGAAATGTCATATAATGAATGCAATACTCTGTTTATTCTTTAATATTGTAATGGAATAATGATGAAATCGACTTTTAATTTGTTCATTATTGTGGTAGTTTATATACCAGTTTGCAGACAATTTTTCACAAAGGTCTACTTCAAACATTTGATTTGCGAAATAAATTAGAAATAAAATAGGTTATTTTTCTATAAACGAGAGCGGAGTATTATATATATATTAACTTTATATTTTCTGACAAATGTTTTATTTGAAGAGATTATGAAAAATTAATTTTTTTGTAAATTGATGCATATAAAAAAAATCTAGATTTTACAAGAGAAAAAAATATCAGACAGAAAGAAGAGTTTATATGAAAGTTTTACTATTATTAATTAAATAATCCTATCAATGACCAAACTTTTTTTGTTGTACCTAATGCAATTATTCCCATTCCATATGCCATTGAACCTAATCCATAAGCCGTTGTTAATAAAGCTGTTTTAGCAATTGTTGTTGCAGCAATAGTTGTTGAATTTGTTACTGCCATTGTACCCACATGGGCTAATGCATTAGCTAAACTAATAGTAACTGCTTGTTGAACAGGTTCTGAATGAAGTATTTTTACAACACAATTTTCTGAATTTGATGTTGCTGTTGAATCAATCTCAGTTTGTTCATCAAGATCTTCTTTATTTTTATCAATATCAATAATAACTAAATCATCATCATCATCATCGACATCATCATCATTATTTTTATTATTTTGATTTTCATTATAATTAATATGAATAGTATCTTCAATAAGATGAGGAAAATTTTCTGGAATATCTTCTTTAAGTATAATATTATAATGTAATTGATCAATATCATGTTGTAATTCCAAAAGATTAGTTTTATCACTGATATTAATATGTTCAAGTTTATTTTGTTTATCATTTATTTCATTTGTTATATTTAATATAATTTGATTAATTTCATCTAAACGTGTTGAATACGTATTTTCAATTAATAAAAACATTTTTTTTCGCCATGTTTTTAATTGAATAATTGCATCTAATTTAATATTATCAATATCAATATTAGTTAATTGTTGTTCTAATTCTGAAATTAATTTATTTTCCATCTTAAAAAAAAAAAGAATCATATCAACTTATCTAATAATTATATCAAATAAAAGCTGGAATAAGAAACTAACAAAAAAGAAAAAATAAATAAATATATTAAAATTTTATTATTTAGTTATTTTCTTGTCGTTTTGTTGATTCATCTTCACCAATTAAATATTTATTTGGATCATCCGGTTTATTTTCAAGACCTTCATAAAATTTTTTTTCAGCATCAACATCAGTTTCACATGCTTTAGAATAATTTTCTTCACCAACAAAACATATCTAAATAAAATTAAATTAAAAGATTTATGAAAGACTGAAATAAGAAATAAATTCAATAAAAATTTTTCAGTACTTTTTAACATTAAGGAGACGTAATTGTTACTGTTTTACTGCATAAATTTTTTTTATAAATCGAATGAAAAAGTGCAAATCTTTAAATGTAAAAGGCGTGATAACATATTTGTTTTTTAATCTTTTAATTGTTAAAAATAATAAATATTCCAATGATTAGAAGGAAAGAATGTGTTTTATTGCCAACATCTTATATTCTTAAAAACAAAATTTTCATGAAATATTTATTCACTTTGACATAAGAAAAAAAGACTTGAAATCTTTTATTTTAAGACATAAAAGGATGTTATTATATTTACTTTATTATATTCATATTAATACGGAATAAATATTCATATTTTATTAATTTTAATCTAAATAATCATTATGTACATACATTTTCTTTGTAAAATATATATAAGTGATTTATTCACATTTTTTTTTTCTTAGATAAAGAAATCGAAGAAAATATTTGAATATTGTTATTATAACTTATAAAATCTTTTTTTCTTTTTGTTTTATATATTCTGAATATTAATTCGACTTAGTTAAAATTTGATATATATATTTAATAATATTTATAAATTTAAATCCAATGTAATTTGATATATAATTTATTTTAGTTGATCTTATATTGATAAGAATATTATTAATAACAAGAACCATAAAAAGAATGTTTCTTTTTAAAACAATCTTTATCATCAAGATATTATAAGATATAGATAAAATATTTTTCTGATAATAATTTTTGTTTTACTTTAAAATTTTTAAAATATTTATATATATGTTTTCTAAAAAAACTTACTTCATGTCCATCAGGATCTGATAAAATAACAACTTTAACTTTATTAAAATCTAATAAATCACCTAATTCCATAGCTGGTATAAGAATATCATGTCCTTCTTTTTCTATCATTGTTTCTATTAAATCAACATCATTTACTGGACATGAAAATGCTTTTCTACCATAACCTGTTCCACGATCAATTGGTTGATTAAGTTCAATTAATTCAAGTTGACATTGATTATCACTAAGAAAACTAGATTTTGTTTTAACTTTTGATTGTTGACTTGTTATTGTTGTTGTTGGTCTTAAACCATAATAAAGTTTAACATGTTTATCATTTGATTCTTTTTCATTAATTTTCATTTTTAATAAACGTGTATAATAATCAATAGATTTTTTTAAATTTGATACATTTAATGATAAATATCGTACAGGATCATCACCTGGATAAACATCTTCATCAATTAATATAAAATGATGACCATCGGGTGATGTTATTGTTATTGATTTTTTATTATCATTTTTAATAAATTTTTTATCAAGAAATTGACGAGCATTATTAACAGCTTGTCGATTATGTATTGTAATTGATGAAAAATCATTCCCATATTCATAACCTTCAACATCATAATTAAAATTTAATTCCAAAGCAAAAAATGAATGTTCATGTCCATAACCAACCATTGTTTTTGACCATGGTGATTCATAATCACCATTACATCGTGCAGCGCAGCCATGTTCCATTTCCTCATGACGTAAAACTTTCATACCTAAGATATTACAACAAAAATTTTTTGTGGCTAAACGATCGGTTATTTTTAATGTAAAATGAAGTAAACGTCGGTCGTCAGATGTGGATTGTTGAATTGGAGTTGTACTCGACATTATTTAATTATTTTTTAAATATCTAACGACAATTGTTTTTAGAAGAAAAATGTGATAAGAATGAGAGAGAGATTAACACATGTGTGATATTGTAAAAAAACAAGAACTTATGGTTGGTTAAAAGAAGAACTAATCAGTTAACAGACACCTTGACAGCGCTTGAAAGTATTATTCATATTTTGATATAAGGTAACCAAATACAACATATTTTGTTTTGTATTATAAGATGTGTCAATTATTTTCTTCATTTAAGTAATATATATCATACAGAAGTTGTCAAATTTAAAAAGTTGAATATTAGATATAGTTCGTTTATTGCTTTTTCTTGAGTTGTAGAAGAATTATTCTTTCAATTCTGACACATACATTGCACAATGACAGCCATATAAATAGTAACGAAAACTACTTTAATACTTTTTTTTTTATACATTTCTCGCCTTGAACAACAAAAACAAGAGGTAATACTTTTCTTTTTATAGTGAAAGATGCATTTGTTCTTGTATTATTTTCTGTATAGAAATACAAACATTAATATAGAACTTTAACTTACATTATGAAAAATTTACTCATTAAATTAATGTATGTTTTAAACCGTCTATCCCCCTGCAAAAAAAATTGGTTTTTCTACGAAACAGAATAACTATTTTTGTTGCTTTTGTAAATCACAATACGTGCAAATTATATCCAAATAATATTGTCAATCACTACAGAAAAATTAGTTAAGTAGTATTTTGTACGAAATTGACATAAATTCAAGTAATAATATTTTCAAGGACATTTTAAGTTTAGAAATCTCTAATTGCATAGAGGAAACTGTTTTGTAGTTAAGTCTATAACTGATTTGAAAGTGAATTAGCAATAATTTGAGATGTAGATTGAGCATCCAGAAACAATTTTTCTTATAAAAATGTACAAAATTAACTAATTAACATCTTCTAAATACAATATTATTGTTATAAAGTAAATCTAATTCTATATTTTATAGATTAATAAAAAATTTATTCTTAGATTATTTAATTATTATAAAATCGATTACATTTTATCTATAAGAATGATACATAAGTGTTGGTTGATAATCTTGTTTTTGTACATATGAATTTATTATTCTTGTAACTGGTGGATAATTAACAATAAGAGTTGGTGTTGTTAATTGTGTTGGAGTATGTATAAATGTATTTATATGTTGTTGATATTGATTTGATATAGATTGATATTGTATAGCGTCTAATTGTTGTTGTGTTGACCATGCAAATTGATCAAATATTGATGATTGATTATTTTCGACATAATTCAAAAAATTTTCTTGTTGAAAATCAATTGGAATAGATAATTTTGATGAAGATATAATAGCATAATTAGGTTGTCTATCTGGTTGAAATTCTGATGTAATTGGAGTTTCAATTACACGTTGATAAATTATTTCTCTTGGTGGTGTTGGTTTATATGGTAACCATTTTTCAATTATAATTGATTGAGGTTTTGGTGGTAACTAGAAAAAAAAAAATATGGAAGAATTAACATAAAAATAAAAATAAATAATGAATATACTGGAGAATGTTGTTCAGTAATAACATCAGGTGGTAATGAAGGTTCTTGAGGTAAAATTTTAGTTATTACTTTAGGTTCTTGATAAGGTGGTGGTGATGGTGGAGCTTCACGAAGAATTAAAGGAGGTGGTGTAACAGGTATTGATTTTTCATCTTTAATAATTAATGGTGGAGGTGTTGAAGGATGTGGAGGAAGAATTTCTAAATATTTAAAATAGAATAAAGATATTTTCGAAATAAAATAAATATATACCACGAATAATTAATGGTCCAGATGGTGGAGGTGTTGGAGGTATAAGATAACGAATAGAAATATTTTGTTTATATGTAATATATTCAGGATTTGCTTTTTTTGTAATAATATCTGGAATTAAATCATTATTAATTTCTGAATGATTATGAATAAATTGTTCATATTTATTATCAATATTTATTTGTTCCGATGCTAATGATGGTGATAATGAACAATTAACTTTAGATGAAGATTTTTCACTATTTGTATAATATTCACGTATTGTTATTTGTTGTTTAGGTTTGAAATTTTCAATAGATGAACATCGACTTGATATAGAATCTGTAGTATCAATATCATCATATCCATAGATTTGTTGAATTTCATTTTGATAATAATTATCATCATCCGTTTGTTTTGATATTGAATTATTTGAAATAAATGAATCTCTAATAGAATTTTCTTGATAATCATCAGATTTTTGTGGAATTATATTAATCATTTTATTACATTGATAATATTTTTCAAGATACCATTTTTGAAAATATTCTTTATTTATATGTGAACGCCAAATATTAGCAAGTGGTCCATAAGCTCCACCAAGATCTAATATAATATTGAAAAGTTCAGCAGTATTTTGTGAAGAATTTATAAATGGTGATTTTGGATTATAACCAATATTTTCAACGATTTTTATTAGATTAAATATATATCCATCGATAATTTTTGATGAATTTTGATGATTTAAATTAGTTAATTCATTGGAATGATTAGGAGATGATGAATAAGGTTCGATTTCAACACGATTAGCTCGATATATATCATTAGTTCCATAAATAGGCTAAATAAATTTATATTTATTTTAAAGTTTAAAGAATTGAATACATTCTGAATAGTCAATAAACTAATTTTATAAAAATCGTTATCTTATCTTTATATTCATATTATTCTATTAAGTAAAAATATTAACATACTGTATGTATTTGTTGATGTTCATCATTATGTTGTAAAAAATTTTGAATCATTGTAAAATTCTTATAAAATGGTTCACTATCAATCATATTTGCATTTGGATAGGAAACTTCATCTCTTTCCACAAGAGTTTCATCATAACGAATTGTAGTTGCCATTAAATTAAGCCTTGTATAAATGTTATATGGTTATATACAAAGGGACACATGAATGATTTTCTTTTTTTTTTTTCTTCGTCTTTTTCAAAAAAAAAAAAAGCAATCAGACATCCTGTGTCCTTTAGTCTTTATATATATATACATGCAATATATCTAACAAGCAGATTGTCACGTGTACTCAATGATATTTTCGAAGGTTAATTATTTATTTTTTTCATATTTAGATATGAACAAATCGAATGAATCAAATGATTTATTTGATTCAATAGTAGAACAAGTTCCATCAAACATTAGAGATTATTCATCTCAATATGGATCAAATAATGCTCATAATTATTCTGTAGTAAATATTTGTAAACGACCAGTAATTTATCCTCAATATGGTGATTCAACGGAAGCACTTGTTTTTCGTACATATGGTCCATGGTGGATAAATATGCCATCATATAAAGATATACAAAAAAATTTTAAACGTTCAGAAAATGATTTTACAAGTCGAGATTTTATTGATATTGAATATCCAAATTTAGTTTATTCATGTATAAGTTTAAATATTTATGAAACATATAATCCTGGTTCACTTGAAGTTGTTTATATTGGAAAAGAAAATCCAAATGAAGATATAACATGGCATAAAGTATGGACATTTCCTCAGCCATTTAGTGTTATCTTAAAAAATAATGAAGAAATTTTTATTAAAAATGGTAAAAATTTAATATTTAAAAAAAAATAAATTTATAATATGATGACCATATTTCAATTGTTTTCGAATAGTTATAGAGATTTTATTAAAAATATGCAATATACACCTCACATCTTCAAATAGTAGATAAGAAATAATTTATACAGTTTTTATTCAAAAGTAAATACAAAAGATAAGAGATAATATGAATGAATTTCTTCATAATGATAACATTTGAATGATGAACTTAACTGTAAACCAAAGAAGATATCTAAGCAGATAAAATATGGTTAAAAATTTTCAAGTCAAATATATTGTCTTCCCATGTCTTTAATTATAATAACTCATTCTATAAAGATTAAGACTATTTATTGACTTACTACCTTAGTGAATTTTTTTTCGTATGTAATATGACATTGTGATAATTACAATTAAATAAATTTGATTTATTTTGCTGAGTCGAAAAATAATTCATTTAAATTTTATTTTGTATTTAAATAAAGTTATATAGAAATATCTTTTCAAAGAATAAATACGAAAATTAATCATTCATTAATCAATTACATATTAAAATTAAATATTTTAGGTCATCAACAAATAAATGATTTATTTCCAAATAATATTAATACGATAACAACAGCATTAGATTCATTACATTTAAGTACTGATATTAATCAAATATCAAAAATTCATACTTATCATACATATCCACCGGCTGCTCGTTTACCACGTATTCTTAAAATTCCATTAGAAAATAAAGTTTCATTTCCAACACGACATATTCGTTTAGAATTTGATCATAGTACAGCTAATTATTATATTGAAATTGATTCAATTATTTTATGTGGACAAATATCAAAACCAAGTACATCTTTATCAATAGTTAGTAAATTTAAACAAATATAAATATATTTATTCATTTTATTTGTTTTCTTTAGGAGAATAATAATAATAATCGAAAAGAAAAAATAGAAGAAAATTTTCCAATTAATTTATTAAAACTTCCATTTGATATACTATTTCATATTTGTTCATATCTTGATTTATATTCATTAATTCAATTATCATCAACATGTCATTATTTACATAAACAATGTCTTCATCCATTACAATTTCAATCTCTTAATTTACAACCTTATTGGAATAAAATAACAAATAATTCAATTGAAAATTTTTTTTTATATTATTGTATACAAACACGATATCTTTCATTATCATGGACAAAATCAATTCAATATTCATCATTTAATAAATTATTAAATATATGTTCAAATAAACTTATTCAACTTAATCTTGCTTGTTGTCAATATTTAACAAAAGAATATATTGAAATAATATCAAATTATTGTTTAAATATAGAAATATTAAATCTTGAAAATTGTACTAATTTAACTAATTTAGATTTTTTACCATTAAAAAATTTACATCATATTCGAACATTAAATGTTTATCGAACACAAATTGATTATAGAACATTATTACCATTAATTGATAATAATAAAGAACATTTAGAAAATATTAATTTAGGTAAGATTGTTATAAAAAAAAAATTATTAATTAATATGAATTATATTCAGAGATAGTAGTTTAAATTGATGTAGATAATTATGAAGAAACTCATACAGTCATTTTCTCAGGAATATCGAGAGATCATCTATTGGAAACTCGAATGTACTAGGTTGTTTATTAGATAACCCGATAATGTCAGTAGCTATCGGACTCAAGTGTTTACTATTAGAAGAAGAATGAGCGAAAATAGAAATCTATCTTAAAATCAAAATATTTTGCTTTATATCTCAATATTTTTCCTTAGCAGTTAATTTGTATATCATGATAAGTACCATTTATCGGCTGAATATGTAATCATATAATTACTAATCGAACGGTAATTTTGATAAAGTATGTACTTATGAGTATTTTAGGTAGCTGTCGAAATTTAATCGATACTGAGGGTATTATTCAATTATTATTTGCTCGTTGTTCAAATATTCGTTCAATTGATCTTTGGCGTGCACATGCCTTAACATCAAATTGTTTTTTATCAATTGTTGGTTTACCATTCGATCTTGATGAAAATGAAGAAATACGATTTTCAAATTTATCATCAGATGAACAACTAAATTTAGCAAGTGTTTATTCTACAGTTAATATGCCAATTGAAATTATTTCAATTACACATATAAAATATTTAAGTGAAATTGATATTGGTTGGACTAATCCACCACCAGGTTTTATAACAAAATTAGTTCAACAAGCTGGTCAATCTTTAATTAAAATATTTCTAACTGCTTGTAGACGTAAGTAAAAATGAAAAAAAAAGCCAAAATCAAAAATATAAATTAATTGTTTGTTTTTTTAAAAATAAATTAGGTATAAGTAATGGAGATATAATTGCTATAAGTGAAAATTGTCTTAAATTACGTCAACTTGATTTACTTGGTTCAAATATTGTAATAGAATCAGCTATTGAATGTGTATTAAAATGTTGTTTATATTTGGAATTTATTGATTTATCATTTTGCTCAAAAATATCCGATGAAACTATATCAAAATGGATAAGTCAATATAAAAATTGTTTTAAACGAAGTTATCCACCAATAAATAATGATGACATTTATTCAGAATATCGTTAATATATTATTTTTTTTCTTTTTTGTGATATATATATATTTATTCATATACTTAGAATGATTTATTTTTTATAAATAACGACATATATTACTTTTATTACTAAATAAAATTAATCACTAGAAAACATAATATAAATATTATATTTCAATGACAACATTATAATGTTCTATTAATAATAGAATAAATTTTTATATATTTCTTTAGATTTTATTATTTAACTTATTTAATTTTTTTTCTTAATATTCTCATAATTATACATAATATGAAAATAGACAGTAATAATAAGTAACTCTTTCGTTTATGAATAAACCGGAAAAGGAAAGAAACTTATGATCCATTATTGAGAATAAACAAAGGAAACTTTATCACTCTTTCCTGTCATTAAAACATTTGATGAATCAATTCTATTCGATATTTTAACAATCATATGACAAAAAAAAACAAAATTAATGTCACATTTTGTATTATGTAAAAAGTTTCAGATAACATGTTTATTATGATATATTTGTTCAACATATTGAGCTCGTTCTTTATAAATAAAAGCTTTAATTTCATCATTAATATTAACTGTAATCATAGCTTGTTCAAGGTTATCAATTGATATTTGTTTTAAAATAGAAATAACTATAACAATAAACAAAACAAAAAAACAACGATACAATAAATCTCTAATAAATATTCATTTACTTGCTTGTATTGTAAGTATATCTTTATGATTATAATACGTTTTTAACCATCGACATAAATTTACTATTATATCAAATGCATCAACACATGTTTGATTATGAAATTCACTATATAATTTAATATATATGTCAATATATAATTATAAATATCACTGTTAAAATCAACTTACATTAAATCACGTTTTCTATGTTCATATTTACTATTGACAAAACAATCTCCTTCCGCTTCTAAATGATGATAATTATTAGTAAAAACTCGTCGAATTCTATTTAAATATTTTATAATATAAATTTGACAAGCCTGTTTAAGTATATCTAAATATAATTTTTTTTTATTATTATTATTATGAAAAAAAAAACGATTTTTTAAATTAAACTAACCAAATTGAAATCGATATGAAAGTTCAATAAGACATGAAATATTATTTTCATTAATTTCAGGATTAAATATTGGATAAATAAATTCAAGTAATGATAAAAAATCATTTAAATTAATATCATTATATATTAATGAATCATCTTTAGTAAGTTTTAATAAATCTTCACGAAATATAGATGATGCTGCTGATAATAATGCTTTATCACACCAAATTACATCTTGTTTAAGAATTATTTTTATATTAGAAAATGTTCGTTTATGTAAAAAATAATTATAAATATCAATATTTGATTGTATTTTAGTATATTTAGAATTATTTTCTATTGTTATTGAATGAACACGTTTTAGATTTGTATTCATTATAATAGAAAATAGAAAAATAAAGATGATCAATTAAAAATTATTTATATGATAATAATAAATAAGCGCTTAAAAATCATAAAAATTTCCATTTAATTTTGTTTTTTTGTTTTTGCTTTTTGATGATTATTAAATTAAAAATTTTTTTTACTTTTAAAATTTAATTAAATATTTATATGCACTATATTTGATTGACATATCATTTTCAAGAATGAAATTTTCAAAATCATATAAGTCTTTTTATTTTTATTACTGACGGTGGCAAGGTCATATTAAGTTAAAGAAAAAAAAATAAAGAAAATTGTCAAAATGGTAGAATTACTCTAGACATTCATATGAGAATGTATGGTAGTTTTCCACCATTCACCTCTTTTAGTTGTTGCTGTTGTTGTTGTTGTTGTTTTTTATTGATATAACTAATCATGTGCGCGATGAATTCAATTAGGTGAGATGAAGTCTTTCGGTTAGTAGGAAAGAAAGAAAAATAGATGACGACTAGTTTTTCTCATGTCTTTTATTGCTATTTGGTGATGGCGATTAATCATTCATAATTTGATCTTTCCGATCTTGCCTTATTCTTTATACAATAAATTTTTTTTTTCTTGTTCGATGGTTCAAGTATGACACAACTAACAAGAAAATACCATAAAATGAGCTTATTTGTTATTGACTAAATAGATGACTATTTGGATTTAGAATATATATTTAGGAGAAAAAAAAATTGGGAAATAAGCAAGAAAAAAAAAACTTGTTATAGTTCTATATTCAGTTTGTGCCATGAGATGCAACAATCAAGCACGCATACTCGAATGAACGTACGCTTCTTATACTTCATTGTCGATTAATTCTCTTGAATAGAATGATAAAATGTCTTTCCATTGGGAAACGACATGAAGTTCATGAATTTAGTCGTCGATGAACCAAACTAGTGAGTTCTCTTATATATTATAAAATAAATGATAAAATAACAGTTGAATAATGTACAAGTATGATTAGATGAATCGTTTCTTTTATTTTTTTTGGTTCTTCATCTTATAAAACGTGCATAATAATTGATAGTTGAACTTCAGGTATCTTATCATGAATATAAGTTTAGATGCGCGATCGGAATGTATTTGATAATTCAATTAATATAAAGACGAAGAAAAGAATTCTTGTGTATAGTCGAGTTACCCATAAAATGGAATCGCGAGAATATAGTTGAAGAAGATAGTGAAAAAAACGAGAGGAATAGAGTCAGGGACAATTCAATTTTTTGTTTCTTTTCTCTTGATAATGCTCGGCACGTCATCATTGGCATCTTGTTTTGCTAGTAGAAATAGAAAAGAAAATTGGTTTGACTATGAACGTTGATAAGGTGGTGACGCACAATCTAATTTTTTCTATCTCTTCAATATTATTTTACTATTTTCAAGTATGAATAAGTTAGAAACATGCAAACATACATACCCACACATACTTAAACTATAGTGTGCATAGCGGAAATATATTTTTTCCTCATACATTATCAGTGAATTTTTTTCCTCTTTTCTTTTTTTTTGTCTATTGCATCCTATTCTTTAATCCTTTGCTTTAGAATGGACAACATGATACTTAGCGTTTTTTTTTACAGACGACAACCACATTGTCTAAGTACTCTTGAGACAAAGAGAAAAAAAAATGGAAAGAGGATACTAACAACGGAAATCTAAGAAAATCATCCACCGGAATTTAGCTAGTGTCGTTCCGATAAATGGATGTCGTAAGTTACTAATATATTAATCGATAAATGCATAGCATATTTCCAATTTGATTGTATTGTGTCTGCTTATGACAGTAGATTGTCTAATCATAACGGATAATATGTGTATGTATATAAATAAATATAAGCAGTTAAATTGACACAAAAATGTCATTTATTACGTGGTAAGATCAGTATAAGAGTGTTTAGATATATATATATATATATATATATACACATACAAGACGAACAACATCAATATAAAGAACGTTATATGAGAGAGAGAGAGAAAAGTGTTTTCATTATTTTTTTTTTATAACATCATCGTCGCTACTGCTATAAGTAATAAAAAAATGCTCTATGCCTTCTTCGCTTCTCTCTCTCTCTCTTCCTCTTCATACTCTTCTTTCTTCGTTCTCTTTTGTTCTCTATGTGTGACTGTTTAGCTGCTATGACGGTTGATGATGAGAAGAGTGGCACTTTTTCATTATTTGAAATGACATATAACTAAGAGAGACAAGCTAAGTAAAAGAGAAAAAAAAAAAAGAAAGAAAAGAAAAAAATTTGTTTGTTTTCTAGAAATCTTATTTCTACTTTAAAACGACTATTTCTATTAATATTAATGTCGTCTTGTTAAGATAAAGTATCATATTATTACAATCGTTGTCGAGGTTTCTTTTTTTTATTGTAAGCAAATGTCATGAGAATATTTCACAATTAGGCTTATAAGCCATTGTCTTTCAAATGATTATTGGTACACAAAACGTGCGTACATTTGCACTTATGTTCATTGTGCTTATTTATTTATTATTTGGTGCTGCTGTTTTTAATGCTTGTAAGTACTTTTTAATATCTAGATTATATAAATATTTCCTATGATTTATATTTAGTGGAGTCAAAAGAAGAAGCCTATATGCGTGCAGCATTAAGACTTCGTATGGCACGAATTTTATATAAAAATGATACAATTCAAAATGAAACTGTTTTTATTAGTTTAACATCATCAATATTTGATAATCGACATGTTCGAAGTGGTACAACTAGACAATGGACATTTCCTGGTGCCTTTTATTTTTCTACTTTAGTTGTCACTTTAATTGGTAAATTATTATATATATAATTGATTTTAATTGAATTTTTATATTGTTTAGGTTATGGTCATACAACACCTAAAACAAGTATGAGAAAAAAAAAATTTTTTTTTTAATTATAATATTGATTTGGATTTATTTATGTTTTAGTGGGTGGAAAAATATTTTGTATGGTCTATACAGTTGCTGGAGTGTAAGTATATGTATATAAAGTTAATTTTTCAAATAAATTCATTAAGTTTTAAAATCAATTATTGATAATTTTGATATAGATATCTATAGATTTTATCAATTGAATAAAAGAAATTGATACTATCACTATATATAAATCTTCTAATCAAAGAATATCTATTAGTATAATTGTTTATTTTTCATTTGAAAATAATCTAGATATTTCATTTTTTTTAATAATATGAAATAAATTTAAATATCTAATTTTTTTTTTGAATTAGACCACTTAATTTAATAATGTTTCAATCAGTTGGTGAACGATTAAATGCTATTATATCATTTATATTATCACGTCTTAAACGTTTACTAGGTTTTCGTCATTATAAAGTATCTGGTTTTGAATTAATTGCCGTTGAATTTGGTATGACAACAATGCTTGTACTTGGTGGTTCATTAATTTTTAGTAGACAAGAAAAATGGACATATTTTGAATCAATCTATTATTCACTTGTTACTTTTTGGACAATTGGTAAAGAAAGAAAAAAAATCTTTTTTTTTTGTTTTTTATAAATTATTTTATTTTTATTGTTTAAAAAAAAAACATTAGGTTTTGGTGATTTTGTACCATTAGCTAGTTTACAACGTAGTGGTCAATCACTTTATTCACGTTTTGGATATTTTATATTTACTATATCATTTATTTTATTTGGTTTAGCAATAATGGCATCATCATTAAATTTATTAGTACTTCGTCTTGCACAATTTCATTCGGAAAATGGTCTTGGTGGTATATCAGCATTACTTGGAAGAAATGAAGAAGATCTTATAGCTGCTGCTATTGCAGAACATCGTGCATCAATTAATATTCAACAACGTAATCGTATTTATTCAAATACAAATAGTTTAATTTTACAACAACAACAACAACAACAACAAAAACCATTATCAACATTTCTTTCAATGAAAAATTATTCATGGTGGTCATTACCATCATTATCATCAACATCAGCATCATCAACACCAAATTCTAAAATTGATTTTAATAAAAATTTAAATGAAAGAACTTGTTGTTCAAGTTTTTCTTTATTTAATTGTAAAAAACGTAAAAAACGTCATTGGCATTTACGTCGATCACCACAAAATATAAAACATTTACTTAATTTTAATCAATTATTAGAAAATCATAAATTAGCATTCGTACGTAAATCATTAATACCTAATCAATATCATCAACAAAATACAAATCATATATCAAGAATAAATTTACAAAAACAACAAAGAATTTCAATTTAATTTATATTTATACGAAAAAATATTTCTACATGTGTATATGTATGACATAATTAAAAAATATATTTTTTTTTCTTATATTATAGAAATTAAATTTAACAAAAAAAAGAAAATATCTATTAAATCAGTATATGCATAATAAAATGATATATTATTTTTAATTATAATAGATATTAAGTATAAAAAAATAGTTTAATCTTATTTCAAATAATCTTCTAAACTATTGTTTTTTTTTTCTGTTTCATAATTTGATTTAAAATAAAATTTTCTTAGTAATCATATATTTTTATTTAATAGAATATTGAATAATATTGATCATTGTCAATTCTTATAGAATCTTGTTTTTTTTTTCTTATTCATTTATTTACTAATGATATTATTCTAATCATTTCCTCTCTTATTTCTTTGATGTAACTATGTAAATAGTGTTCATTTATATTATATAGAAAATATAATGTATGACACATTTATTTTAATTAAGTAACTTAATATATTTATCATTCAATTATAGGTTTTTTTTCATTTGCGTTATACATAAATGTAAATAGTATGTTTATGTCTTCATTTGAATAATATGCACTTATTAATCAAATAATTTCTATTATATGCAAAAAAAAACTACCAATATATTTATCACATCACAGTATTTATTTCAGATTGATTTATATTTATTCATTTAATTATTTTTTTCGGATTTAAATTGATCATTAAATAGCAAAATAAAGTATTAATAATAGGTAATTAAAGAATATATATATTTTCTCATTGATTGATCTCAATTAAATCAAATATACAGTGTAAAATGTTTATTTTTCCAATCCTTTTTTTGGTTCGAACACTTTAATTTTGTTTTGTTCTAGTCTAAATTTATAGTCTTGGTTAGTTCATTCTATAAACAAATCTAATGAAACAAATTCAGTTACTAATGGTTCTTCCGTATAGATGCACAAGAATGATCTATAGATCAGTTGAAACTAAGATAATGCGTCAAAAATTTAATAACATTTTGCTCGAATTTTATTAGGTTATTCTTTGTGTAGAACAGTTTTACTTGGCTCTTGGTTCTTATTTTAATAGATAATTCTCTAATTGACACTGATTTTCTTCTAAAACAGACATGACTTTTTTCGAGATATTCGTTTTTTTTTTGTTCGAATTGTTTATAATTGGATTGTCAAATTGGAGATACTACGACAATAAAAGCAGTATTTCTAGTGAATTTATCTTTTGGTAAGTTCCTGAAGGCCACTAGAGGTAAATTTTTTGATGAAAAAATAAATTCTAGGAAATCGTTAAACTACATTATGGATAAATTGTGATTTTGCATTGATATGAAATATAGTATTGGTTTCAAGCTAAATTAGGCTTTTTATGATAAAAATTTTCTAAATATTGACTAAAATAGCCCGATATAACATTTCGAAATGGCGATCTTCAAAGATTTTTTAGTAGCTATTTTTTTTAACTTTATAAAAAAATATACACTTTTGTATTTATTTTTGAAAAAACTATCAAATATCTATCAAAACTTGATGAAATCAGTACGAAAGTATTAGTTTCAACGAGTACTTTGAGTAAATATACGGTTAAATAGTATTGGTTAAACAAATACTAGTGAATCGATTGACCTTCTTAGGCGCCCTTGTTCTTTACTTTGTTTTAATAGTTATTTATTTGTCTTTACTTTTCAGTTTCTTTTCGATGTATCTAAAGTAATTTTTGAATTGAATTATATACGGTTACTTAAGAGAATTTTAAGACATGTAGGATTATTTCGATAGTATTCGAGCTTTTTTCATAATTCTCAATAAATGCAGCATAACAATAAGGACTAAATTTCTGTAATTGTTGTTTTCAATATATTCCGGTTAAACATGTTCTTTCTTTCAAAAGATCCAATATTAATCGTATTTCAAACTTTCTAAAGATACAATCTTTTTTTTCCTGCTTGCCTTTTTATTTCACACACAAGGAAAATGACAAAATACACAAGAGAAAAAAAAAGAACATTATATATTGTACAATAACATCAAGAACAAAAAAACGAGCTAAAGACACGCAGAAAAAAAAAATTTTTTTTTTGAGAAATATATATGTTAAAGAATCATCACCAGGAATGATACTATTGAAGAAAGACAATACAAATCGTCATTAATAATACAGAAAAGACAAAAGTCGATTTCAATAGGAATGTCAAAACAAAAAATTTCATTGTTTTTTTTTTTTTGTTTTTGTTTTTCGACATATAGAGATGCTCTTGTTGATATATAAATAATTAAGAGAAAACACAAAAAAACTTGTCTGAACAAGAGATTTTTTTATCTCAGAAATTTTTTATAAATTTTTTCTACTTTTTTTTTGGTTTAAATATATAAAAATTTTCTTTCAAAAAGAAAAACAAAACGAAGCAAAATTTCTCTTTATCCTGATTAGTTCCACAAATAAGTTTTACACGAATAATTAGATTCTCTTAGAAAAAAAAATATATATGATTAAGTCAAATAAATGAAATATTCCTATTTATATTCCATTGATCATGATTGATTTCGACATTCTATTTGTTGTCGAAATTTTGAAAGTGATATATTCGTTGATTGTCGTTGTGTATGATGATTCCGACGAGAATTTCCATGATGATATCCACCATACGATTTTGATGATAAACTCGATGGTGAAGACTAAAGAATATCGGGAAAATTTTGTTAGTAAAAAAAAATCAAATTTCGAATAAACAATAA
Source organism: Macrotrachela quadricornifera (assembly GCA_022393335.1). Lineage (NCBI taxonomy): Eukaryota > Metazoa > Rotifera > Eurotatoria > Philodinida > Philodinidae > Macrotrachela > Macrotrachela quadricornifera. The sequence continues at coordinate 99,586 of JAJEKB010000928.1, forward strand.
AAGATTCTCTATTTATTTTTCAATTTTAGCTCTAAGAGATCGATTTTATACAAATATTATCTACAGTTCATTATCCTATATTTAAATTCTATTAATAGAACATAAAAAAGTTTTATATACAAATTAGTCTGCAAAAAAAGATTTAATTCTTGGTCTTCGAGACAATATACATTATCTTTCATGAGTTTATAGAATGATTATTTAAAAAATTTAAAAAGAAAGTTGACATACTGATCGACTTGAATTTGAAGATGAATTTGTTCGATATTGTTGATGATTATATACATGATACTTTTGAAAATGGTGATGATCACCCGAAAATAAATGTTCATATTCATAATGATAATATTCTTTGAGATAATGTATATTAATTAATAATAATTCTCTATCTTCATGTGTTAAACAAACAGTACTTTGTTGTATTACTCCTGATAAATGTTCAAAAAATAATAAACATAATCGAGCATTAATTAAATCAATTTGATCAATTTGTTTTGGATCATATTTTGAATTATATAATTGATTTTGTTGAAAACAATGACGTTGAAATGTTTCATTAAAATTATTTGTTATATGTAAATTACTTATTATTGATGATGGTAAAAAATGTGTTGCAACATATTGTGCTATAACATGAATTTGTTCAGGAAGTGTTTTATAATCAATAAAAAATCTTGAACACATATATCTTTGCATATGAGTCATTATTCCAATATCATAAAGTTTATAATTTCGTGCTAATAAATCACAATATTTCTAAAACAAAAAAAAAAAATAAAAGTAAAGTTAGTTAATTCAATCAATAAAATAAAAAAAAATAACTTACTAATAATCCACCACCACGCATTGTTTCAGGTTCATATGTAGCAATTAATTTATTATTTAAATGATGAAGTGCTTGATGTAAATCTTTAAAAACACAATAAACTTCAATTAAAGTTGGTAATGGTGTTGAAATTTCAACAGTTGAATATTTATTTATATTAGTTGATGTAGAAAATACTTGATCATCATCTTCATTTGTTGAATCTCCAGCATCAATTTCAATTCCATCATCAACTTCTTCATTAATAGAAAGTTGAAATTGAAGAGATGAATTTGATTGATGATCATCATCATCATTATTAGTATTTGTCGATTCCGATGGTTTTGATGATACTGAACGAGATCTTGAAGTTTCTAAAAGAATAAAAAAAAACAATATTCAGATTAATCTGTTGAAAAAAAACTTAAAATCTTACTAAATCAAATCTTATGAATAAAGAATCCTCAGAAATTCAACGAAATATATAAATAAAAGAGATTAAAAGTTTGAATTTTTACTAAAAATGACGAGTAATATGTAAAATCTGAGTTTCTGTCATAGTTTACCGTGTAATTATGAATCATTATGTATGTTCTCGTTTTTTGATGAGAGAAATCTATTTTTTCCGTTTCTTTTATCGAAAAGCCGAATCACACATGAAGTATTAATGATATTATGACTACAAACAAATGATTCGTAGCTGAAGGTCAAATAACAAAATGTCACCAAACAAGGATAATAAACAAAGTTTGACTTGATACAAAATCGGAAATTAAATTTTTTGAGTGACATAAAAGAATTTTTTAGAAGTCTTAATATATTTTTGTATTATAATGAGACAGAAGAAAACAGAATTGACTCATTTTTTTTCATCAAACAGAACGAAAAATGTCACAAAAAAGATATTTATAATTTCAAGGCTTAAATGTACATGCGACGATGAAAAGAACGTGACTACTAAAACTAATATGATTTTCAACGTCGTAATAAACCTCCAATAATATCCTTTTTTTATCTTTATATTTTAAATGATTTCTCGGTTTTTTTTTTAAATAACATACCATTATTATTTGTAGTTTGAATAGTTGTTATTGTAGCAAGTGTTTTATATTGAATATTATTTTCATTATTATCATTATTATTAATATTTGATGGTGGTGATGATGATGGTGTAAAAAATCCAAATTCTAATGGACTTGTACTTATTTTTTGATTAGTATTATCATCTTTTTTAACTATTGTTAAACCATTAATAGCATTAACAATTAAATTTTTTGTTTGAATATTTTTTGTTGATGATTGTGATTCTAATAAATGATTAGAATTTTTTTCAAATAAAAATGTTTTAAGATTTATTTGAAATGAATCAACACTAAATTGCCATTGGCGTTTAAGATTTTCAACAAATTTTAATTCAAGATTTTGTCCTAATAAATTTTGTAATGATAATAGTGCCCATGAATCTTGTTCTGAACTAATTTTAATATTTTTTTGTGAATATGTATCAAGTACAGATGATATAAAATATTGTGTACATGCTGATGTATTTGGTATATTCTCAATTAAACATGATGATATTACATATTTAATTATAGTCCATACATCACATAAATATGGTTCATTATTTGATGAAAATAATGTGGTTTGTTGTTGTGATGATAATGGAGTTTTGATAAGAAATAATATATCAATATCACGATAAACAAAATCTGAATCATTTATAAGTACATATGATGCAGCACCACCATGTAAACGTATATTTGTTATATGTATTGAATGTTGTTTTAATTTAAATAAAATACGTTGAAGAAAATCTTTTGGATTAATATGTAATGTTGGAAATGATGATGTTGGTGGTGATGGATATATTGGAATAGTTCGAGTTAATACACGTCGTAATTTATCAATTTGTTTTGTTGTTAAATAAACTGGTGAAACATGCATTGTTAAAATTGAATAAATTTTAGTATAATTTTGTAGTTGTTTTGAATTTTGTAAATTCTATAAATGAAAGTAGAAAAATGAAATATATGACACATATATTTATGTAGGTGTGTTATTACATAATTATATGAAATTTTTTTGTTTTTAATAGACCTAGAGTTTATTGATATATAAAGAAAAAAGATGAATTAAAATTTTTATTTAGATATATGAAGATTATTATCCTGCGTATATATGTTTTGTTTTTCTTCTATTATTTAAGGTAAAAGAGTAATAATAATAGAAAGAAAAGAAAAAGAATCGTTGAGATATTTCGAGAGAAAGAATGATGCGTTCGGTGAAATTCTATTGGATAAAAACACTAACGACATCTTTTGAGTTTTTGGTAGGACTTTTTTAATGAAATGTTAAAGGGAAAAAAGAAAGTTTTTGATTTGACCTTTTCGTTTGCCTTTTATTATTAACTAAATTTTATATATATGAAAAAAAAACGAAATTTAGATTTACTGAAATAAGTAAAAATGTGTGAACATAAAGTTAATAAAAATAAAACTTCGTGTTTTTATATTTCTTTATTATTCAGTGTGAAACATGTTCATCTTTTATTTCATATTTGATAAGTTTATTTATATCTAATTATTTCCGTCGTCAGGATGACATTAATAATTTTATTATTATTATTTCATCGAATCAAGAAAAATGTAATGAAGTTTAGATAATATATAAAGGTAGTTATTAAATCTATCTATAATTTCCTATAAATAAACATTTATTTATTATTTAACTCAAATGAACATTCATTATCTTATTCTTTCATAAAATATATAAAATAGAATTATTCATATTTTTAATTTCTACAAAAATTTTTAAAAAATTTTCTAATAATTCTATTTATATATTCTCAGTGATAAATCACAATATTCATTCATCAAATTATTTCCCATTTATTTCTTATGTCATTTTTATTAACACGTATCATGTATATGAGTAATAACGTGCAATGATGTTGTAAATATAAATGCGTCATTATTAACACAATTACAAAATAAAAGAAAAGAAAATGAAAAATTCTATATAATTTCAAAACCTCAAATGACTTCTTATATAAATAGAAACACTCAATAAAAAAGAAAAATAAACATCAATGTTTTTAGAATTCCAAGAAAATTTTTGAAAAATATAATTTTTTTCTTACCAGTATGGGAGAATATAATCAAGATTTATTGATTTAAATAAATGAAGATTATCAAAGTAAAAATAACAAATCATATGTTAACTATTAGTCATTTATTATAACATCAAGATTAAAATCTTTTTCATACGTTTATTATTAATGAAAAAAATGTAATGATAATATTTAATAGTCGATATATATATATAAGATAAAATTGAACAGAGAGAATATCCTAGAAGAATAATGAATAAATGAGACGAAACATTTAACGTTATGATGAACAGCAGCAAATAGAATGTACTGGAATATACACGAATGATTATTAAAGGACAGAAAAGAAAAGAATATGTATATGTATAGTTGGTAAAAAGAACGCAAGAAGAAAAAATCTCGAGGTTACCATAGAATTGTTCAAGAGAAACAGAAATGCATCATGTTAAAGAAAAAAAAGAAACAACTATATTATGTCATTTCGTAAATGACTCATGAGACACAAAGATGTAACATCTTATACTTTTCAAATTAGACTACATAGCACTCCTGTTATTGACACATGTCTATACTACATCTCTTCCTTCCTGATGTAAATGGTGACATACGCTCCTGATGTGACAGCTCATTATATAGTAACTTTCTCTATACAGTCTCTGATGTATGCATATCTAAGAACTACAGGGAAATTATATAGAATTAAAGAAACTACCTTGGTGATATCATTACATTGATAATTGCATGATAGAACATTTCTATTATATATTCTTTTGCATCATTCATTGTAAAGTGAATCTAGATGAATTATAAATAATTATATACTTTGATTTATATATTCATTTATTATTCTTTCAGATTATTCATAAATTTTAAAGCTTTTGAAATATTTCAAAATGTATTTGATTGAAAATATAAATCTAATAAAATAAACTAAGTTTCAATAAAAATTTTTAAAATGTCTTTCTAACAAAATATATATACAGTGATGTTCAAATATATATAAATTCTACTAAATTTTTGAAACTCAATACATATTATAATCATACTAAGAAAAATTATCAGTTAACATTGAGAAAATTTCAAGATTCAAAGTATTGTTTATATAAGCTCTTGAATTATATTTTAATAATGTATATTATGATATTCTCGTTATATTTAAATAAATCCTTAGCTCATTGAGAACAGCATTACCGTTGCAAAAAAATTGGATTTTTGAAATAAGTGAAACCATATATTGATTCACAACTACAAAAAAATAAATATTTCAAAATATTTCAATAACAAACTGAATTAGAAAGTCTAACATTATATTGAGTAGATTCGTATCTGAAGATAATCTTCATTTTAGTTCTACTTGTTTAAATATGTAGATTACACATTCATTTCGAGAATTTTATTTTGGCTGTTGGTAGTGATATAAATAAAGTAACATAATAACCAATGAATTTAATAGGATTTCTTTTAGAACCAGATGTATTTAATTTTCTATGGATTTCAATGATTTGACAAATTAATTGTAATCGAAAGTCACAATAGAAAAATGTCATGAATCTGTTGTTTATGCAAAATATTTAAATTCAAAATAGATCCATTTCATAAATAGAAGAAAAATTTCTTATATTGCTCTTGTACCGTTTTTCGAATGTATACAACATAATGAATCTATATATTTAGATAAATCTACAGCAATATATGTATTTATTGTGTTCTATGACCGTAACTATTTTTTAATGCAGAAGAAAAAGGAAGGCGAATGAGGACACAATATGAATAATTATATTGCGGAGTATTGAAAATTATAAATTCACAATCTGCACTATAATTTATGCCATTGAAGAATCGTATAAGAGGTGATACTAATAGAATTAAAATTGAAGTATATATATGAGTTTCTTATTTTCAAGAAGTTAATATTCAGATTATTTTCTATAATTTACATACTTACTTTTCTACAATGGATAAATTTGGTTTTTTTTTTGATGATGTGAATATCAAAACATTGAATGATTAGTAAAGTTTTAGTAATCAATAAATTTTTATTTTATCCAGCTATTGCTGAATAAAATTTCTTATTAATACTTTTATAGACATTATTTTCTTTGAAATAATTACATCGAAAGTTTCACAAGCAGGAAGGTCAATACGGACAATTTTTAAAAGAATGGGTGCATTATAGCATATGTATCTTATAATTACGATTAAATAGAACGAAAAAAAAATTTAGTTTTATTCATTAAATAATATAGTTGATAATATATGGCACGCAATGATTATTAAAAGAAATTTTCAATTACATATCAACTGAAATAATAAGATAAATTCATATGTAATTATTTGAATTATAATTATAAATAAAATAATATTGTGAAAAATATAATGCAGATTTCTTTGTCATCTAAATTCTAAATTAATGAAAGAAAAAACATAAATTAAAGATATTCGTATACCTAATAGAATAATATTCATCACTTTATTGTGATATTGTATAGATTTCTGTAGTATTTCATCATTGAGATCTATCAGAATTGAAAGACAATTATGACTATATTGAAAAAAGATCGATCAAAATTAAATTAAATTTCATAGAAATTGAAGATCAGATTTTATTTGTATTTTTTAATGAAAAATAAGGAAAAAATGTATATCTTTATTTTTTTGTTTGATTAATCTAAATAAGATCGATTGAGAATTTTTAATTAAAATGTCCTCTAGATATTTCTTTTTATTCGATTATGTAATAATTGTCCTTAAATCATATTATACTAATCTAAAATTATTCATGATCATTCTTTTTTTCCAGGGAATAGTTTTGTTTTTTTTTTGCCCGAAGTATTACATGATCATTGCATGTCTATGTAAAAAAAGGGTATTCGACTGTGACGCAATTTTTGCATAGAAACGTAATATTTTGAAATTTTCGTGTTACATAACGATTGGTCTGTTTTATTTTCTAAATAATATTTTTTTTTCTCTTTTGTTTTTTTCGTTTTTTTGCATCATCAATAAAACCATTAATTTTGACAAGATAAAAGCGGCTTTTATCATGTTTTTTTTCTTTTCGTATAATGGTTATGGATGAACTAACATCGGGTTAAATTATCAAAGGATGTAAACATACATTATAGACGAGAAAAAAAAAGAAAAGGGCAAAAATTAGGTGGTTTTGTGTGTATAATTGCGTGTAATGACGAGGAAGATACCTATCGATTCAACGTATGGTTGTTGTCTATCAATAA
>JAJEKB010000928.1:161735-172485 GCA_022393335.1 Macrotrachela quadricornifera
AAACTTAAACTCAATAATTCTTGTCTAAAAATAAAATTTTATTTCAATCTGTATAAAAAAAAAAAAGAAAAAGAAAATATATAAAGTTCACAATTTTTTCAATGAATTTAATTGTTCAACATCATCATATATAGATGCATAATATGAAATTAATTCATCAAGTAATATTCGATAGTTTTCATCTACTATCGATAAAATAGAATCAATTTGTGAACACTTTGTTAATTCAATAAGAATATTAAAACAAAATTTTTTATAAGAAAATGACATCGTTGTTGATTGATATTGTTCTTCAGCTTGAATCATTATACGACAAATATTAAGAATTTTTTCAATTAATATTGTTGTTATTGTATCGAATAATTGAAAAAAATCTTTTTCTGATACATGTAAAACAAATGAACATTGCTCTTTCATATTATTTGAATTTAAAAAATCAGATGATGTATTTAAAAGATTTCTTTCTTGACGTATTTGTTCAAGTTCTTCATATGTAAGATTATTATTATTATTTAATTTTGTTAATATTCTAATACGTCGTTTGTTTCTTGGAATTTGTTCATGTCGAGATGAATAATATTCGGCAAGAATTATTTGATTATGTGGTTGTAATTTAATATATTCTTTTAATGTTGTTTCATATAAATGATCACGACGAGACATTTTATAAGCTGATGCTTTACAATATAAAGCAAGATAATTATCTTTATCTTCTTTTAATACTTTATCGCAATCATTAATTGCTTTTTCGGGCTAAAAACAAACATAATTTTTTGTTTTTTTTATATAACAAACTACATAAATTTTTGGTGACTAGTTTTTTTAAAAATCTCAGTGTGAGTTCAAATATTCTGTTATAATACTTACGAGGAAATTCTTCCCAATTGTTGAATCGCTTTATAATAGAGAATATGTGCATCATGTATCCTCTAGTGAGCTATAAATATCCTGAAAAAGGTTCAGATCTGAGAAAAATCAATTTTCAAATTTCCACTTAAAATTTTGCATATAGATAATCCTTAAGAAGAATAATTCATTGTGGAAATTTCAGATCTTTTTGTTGTATCTAACCTACGATACAGCCATGGTAATCGCTTGTCTTTTTTATCGATCATATACACGAGCAGAACCGATATTCGTATTTCTAAGGAGGACTACGACATTCTGTTCAAAATTATCTTAAACATTCAAAATTGCAGACTTTTACAGTATATGTTTTCCTATAGTCGATCTTTTCTCATATTTCATCCTATTATCATCCAATACATTTTCTTTAAATAAAGTAAAATAATATATTTAAGTATAATATCAGAATACTTAATCTCAAATTAAGCCTTTTAGAAGAATCAAGCGAAGAAACTTTTCTAGTTTTCTATAAAATTAAAAATTTTTTATTTTACCTCATATACTTTTAAATAACAAGCAGCTCGTTTTAAATAAGAATATGTTGTATCTGGTTGTAGTTCAATACAATATGTATAATATTGAATAGCAAGAATAAAACAAGCATCAAGATAGAATTGATCAGCATATTTTTTATACCATTCATAAGAATTATTTTCTGAATAATTTGTTTTTTGTTTTAAATAATTTAAAAAATGTTCATTATCATCAGTGGATAATTTTTCCCGCCATGTTTCATTTTCAGTAGAATTTAATTCTGATATTAACCTAAAAAATATATATATACATATAATATGGGTTCTGGATCATTTAAATTTCGACAAGAAAAATTAATTGAAAATTTAAATAATAAATATCGTCAAATTATTTATAAAAAATGGAAATATGAAATTGAAAATAATGATATTATTCAATGTAGTATTACATTTAACAATAATGAGAAGAAAAATACTCCAATTGATTTTAATAATAATATGATTGAAACAAAAAATAATGATGAATTTAACTTATAAATTTTAATAACTATTATTTTTGTTTTTCATATTCAATAAAACTGATCTATCAGATATACATAAGTTGACATGTGTATTTACTAGTATTCTAACGAATACGAGTAGTTTATTGAACGAGATTTGACTTCCTTGTTTAGCACTGAGTCAATTTTTAGAAGATTAAGAAAAGTTGAAAAGGATTCATACTTGTAATAGGTACTATACGCCGAACAAAAAATCGAGTGTTGCCAATTTTATTAAACCAAATGAAAATTAAGACTTACTTTTCACATATACCTTGTATTGCACAATAACTAATATGATTCGTTGGTATACGTGTAAAATCAGCATAACTGGAAAGAAGACTAGAATAAATAAAGACAAAAATACGATAGAATGTCTTTTATTTTTAAAAAAAATTTACAATTTTTCATTTTGAAATGCTTTAGCACGATTAATTCGTACATTATTATCTGTTCTATCATATTGTAAAGTTTCTGTAGCATATTGAATAGCATGTATATAATCATTACATTTCATATAACATTGAGTACAAACATATAATGTATTAACAATATATTCTGTATGATAATGATAATCTAAAATAAATAAATAAAATTTTCTTAATAGAATTTTTTCTTTGTTTTACCAAGAATACTATTTTGAAGCATTTTTTTTGATACTTCAATAACATTTTTATAATCATTATAACGACTAAAACGATCAATATCATGTTGAAGTTTATCAAGTGACCATGGTCTACTAGATCTTGACCATGGTCGATCATATAATGATGATAAACGATGATTTGATTGTGATGCAACTAAATCACGTAACCAACTTTGTATAATAGAACCAAAATTTGAATTTGATATAGCATCATTAACTGTAGGACTTTGCATATATGTATCATTATGATTTATTCGTGAATTGAAAGTCTATGAATTAAATGAAAAAAAAAAGAATTATTTTTAAAAATCAAAAAATAAATTTAAATTCATTTTAAATACTAACTGAATGTTGATTATGTAATGGATAATGATTTGATATTGTTGATAAATGATTATTATTTCTATGATGATCATTTAAATCATTATAATCATCATTTATTTGATTATGTGATGAAAATGCAGCAATCTTTTCTCTAGTATCACCACATGTCAATAAACTACTTCGATGCATTGTATTATTCTTAATATTTTGTTTTATTATTGGTGTTGACGGTGGTGTATGTAAAGTTTTTTTATTAGTTAATGCTGGTTCATCTGAATCATCATCTGTATTTGATGAAACATATACATTACGTGATACATATTGTTCATCATCACTTATATTTCCTGTAAAATCACCAGCAGCTTCACCACCTAATGCAACACCATCATCATCATCATCATTTAATGATGATATTTGAAATGGATCGATATTATCATGATCATATGTAGATAAAGATATATTTTGAGGATCAAAATCAGAATGATTCATATTATTATTGAGTTGTTCGTCATCAACATCAAATGATGGAGGATTTAAAGACGTTATCTAATAAAAATTTTATTTAAAAAAATAAACATTAAATAAAAGAAAAATAATTTACAATTGATGTTTGACTATCCATTACTTCATTATCACCGGTAATTTGATTATTATTTGTTTGTTGAATAGTTAATAATGTATTTAATAGATTCTAAATATAATTAATATTTTATATTACTTAAAAATTAATCAAAATTTTTTTTACTTGTGCTTCATTATTATCAGAATCAATAGTAAGAACACAATCAAGATCATGTTTTGCTTGATCATATTGTTTTTTAGCAATATAACATGAAGCTCGATGCGTTAAAGCTAAAAGAAGAAATTTAATTAAATTTTTAATTAGATAAATTTTAATTTAATTTAACCATGAATATCTTTGGAATTTATTGTTAATATTTGTGAACAATCTTCAATAGAAGCATCAAAATTATTTAATTTATAATCTATATATAAATATGAAAGACGGAATAATTCAATAAAAAGAAAAAATTTTAACATACAAGCTATTGCTCGATGGATATAAGTATTTAAATTTTTATCTAATGCAATACTTTTTGTATATAAATCAACAGCTTGTTGATAATCATTTAATGTAAAAGCTGCATTTGCATTTAAAAATTGTTGTTTAGCTGTATGGAGACGTTTCTTTTCTTCATAAGATTTATTATCTAATAAAAACAAAAAAAAATAAATAAAAGTTTTAGATATTCTAATATAACATTTTACCTGATTGTTTATCTTCATCACTATTTTCATCATCATTATCACTATTAAATTCACGAAATATTTTCTTTTGAAGTCTATAGATTTATTTTAAAGAAAATTTTTATTTTATATTGATTAATATATATGCTTACTCATCCCATTCTTCGTTACTTTTTGGTATTGTTTGTTTGTTATTTATCACAGGTATTGAAGGAATAGAATTAATATTCATATTTCGATCATTTAATGAACGTGATATTAATTTATTTAAAACTTCATCTAGTTGTGGTGATTTATCAGATAAATTATTATCTTGTCGAAGTATTTGACTAAAAAAAATTTATTTATTGTTTTATGTTTTTTAATTTCATATTAATAAATACCTAGTTGGTTGAATATTTCGAATACGATCAAGTGTTAATTGTTCCAAAAGTGGATGTGAACCATTTTCTCCACTTCTAAAATATAGAAATTAATTAAACAAAAAACCAAAAAAGAAATTTATTATTTTAACATTAATTCTTTATATATTCGTTCAAGTTCGAATCCATCTGTACAATGCTGTATATATCGATGTTCAAGATGATTTAATGGTATATTATATTTTTTCGTATGATCTATTATGGTGGACGTTGTTGCGTCACTCATCTAGAAAAAAACTATTAGATATATGGATTTTATTATTAGATTATCTGATTGTAGGCGAACTAAATAGTATACTGTATGACATATTTTTGTACTTCTCTGGTACTTTTCAATACATATAGATAATTCTAGAGAGATAAATATGTTAACAACACTTATCTCAATTATATGTCATAACTTGAAATGGATAGAAAAACAAAGAAAAAAACAGCAAGGAAAGAATGTAAATGAGAAATGCAATTTCAGATGAGATAAGATATACTTTTCAGAATGTATAAATATAAGAAGCAACTAATGCTTCTGCTTGTCAGTTGAATTAGTTATATAGAAGGAAATATATTAAAGTGATATTTTATTTTAGAAAAAAATACACGGACACAATGATTTTTAATAAATTTACATTTTTTATTTTATTTATACTTATTTTAACAACTTTCGCAGCACAATTACAACATCCATTTAAACAATGTTCACGTATATATCTATTTTAATTATAAATTCTATTGATATTTTTCATATTATAGCAAGAAGTGCTGGTGAAATTCTTAAAGCTTCGGTAAATGCTCCATGTGAAAATGAGTATTGTACATTTTATAAGGGTAGTGATGCTCGTCTTCAATTTACATTTACATTACGTAAGATAATCAATAAAACAAAACAAACACTTTAAAAAGAAAATACTTTTTCTTTTTTTATAATAGGAAAAAAAGCTCATAAAGTACGAGCTAAAGTAACGGCAACAATTGGTACAGTTGATCATGATTTTGTTTTACCAAATCATGATGTTTGTAAACAACTTGGTTGTCCACTTAAAAATGGTGTTTCTTATTCATATCAAAATAGTATGTTTGTTAGTCCAACATATCCATCGGTATGATAAATATATTATTAAATTTGTTTTTTTTCTTCATATTCTGTTAACAATAACTCAATATTTTTCTTCAATAGGTTAAAGTCAATCAAATGCGATACTATTTAATCGATGGTAAAGGACGTGAGCTTGCCTGTGTTTCATTACCCGTAATGATTACTGAAAAAGACTCGAAACAATAAGTGGTAGCAATCGATTCATACAAATTTTTTTTTGTTAAGAAAAAGAAGAAAAACATTTTTTTTTGTTTGGTCAAACACATATATATATATGTCTCATTTTGGATTTTTTTCTTCTCTGTCAACGATTTTTAAAAATTGAATAAAGCACAATAAAAGAATATAGAAGAACAGCATTTTAAGTCTATTTAAAACGAAGAGAGGACGTAGAAAAAGAAATAAGAAGCTTGAACGAACAACAACAATGCCGTTATACAAAGAGCGTACATTTGCTAATGATACTGATCAATCAGCAAGTAAGAATATATATATCTATTATATAACTAAGATAAAAAGAAATTTCTTCGCATTTCTAAGATTCAGCAACAGAATATCGTACACGTTATATGTCACCACGTCGAGAAGATTACATTCCTCATGTCGCTCTACCAAAAATTGATACAACACGACCATTAACACGTAGTCGTTCATTTCTTTCATTTGATGTTGATCCAAATTCAACATCAAGTTCATCGGAATATCGTCTATGTTTTCCTAATCACCGTCCAAAACGACCATATGTTTTTCATGCACAACCAAGTCATGTTTTTGATTATGTACCAACACCTATTAATTCAAAACATTCACTTCGATATGATCTATCACCATCATTTTCTAATGATACAGAATATCATGAACGTTATCCAAATTATCGTTCATATATTCCTGTTAAAGAATTAGTTCCGCCACATCATCCAATACAACCTAATACACCATCAGCAACACAATTAAAAAAAGAACGTATGTCACGTAGTCAATATTTTCATGAACTTATTACAGATAGTGATAAATTTAATGGTGGACAACGATATATTGGTAATAGTGAACAACGTACAGCTTTTCAATGGCCATATCATATACAACCAAAACAACAAACAACATCTTATTCAACAATGAATATGTATCAATCGATGCCATCAATTCATCGAGAAATATTCAACGCTTCAAATTAAATATCATTTAAAAGAGAAAAAAAAGATGAAATTTTTAATTAAATAAAATATATATATTTTTTTTTATCTTATTCTTAAATCTAAATACGTTCTGCTAAATAGATACCGAAACGACAACCCAATTTAATAACATTGGTTAAATTTTGATAGAATGGTGCCTTAAAAAAAAGAAATATAGATTAAAAAAAATTCAAAAGAATAAAAGAAAATTATTTACTTGCTCAGCATTATTAGCTAAACCAGTATCATGATGTTGAGCTTCATCATCACGAAATTTTCTAATTGTCTTTAAAAAAAAAATATAACCAATTTTAATTAATTTTTTTATTTTTACTTCTATTAAATCTTTATCTTTCTGTTGATTTGCATGCTCCATTAAATCACGTAATTGACTATAAAATAATAAAATTTTAAAAAAAGATAAATATTCAAATATGTTATTACTTATTATAATGTTCACCAATAACAGCTTCAACAGCTACTGTACATGCCATAGCTGCTTCTTTACCTAGTAAAGCAGTTCCAGCACCTAAAATAATTCGAGAAATAATGAAACGTAATGATCTATGATAAACTTTGACTCAATCGACATTGAAATTCTAATCATCTTCGATAAGATTTATCTTTTTCATAAACAAAACTATTATTCTTTATACTAATGATTCAAAAAAAAGATAAATTTGAAGATGATAATACTCATAAATATATCTTTTCTCTTTAAAAAACAAAAATTGAATATTTTCCTTTGAAAAAATGCACATTTGAAAGCATTAAATAAGTTCTTCTTTACTCAAGATGTTTGACATTTAGATAACGTTATTAAAAAATTTCAAGTATCTATAAAAAATGCGACGAATTCCTACATCGGAAATGATGAGCTGATTTTACGAAAATCCATATTTTTGCATCAATGGATAGAGCGACTCAAGTTGAATACTATGTAAATAAAGGTCTAATGTTTTTGAATATATACCTCATTCGAGTCGCTTTATCAACATTGGTGCAAAGATAAAGATTGGATCCTCACATCTTTTACAAATATTCAAAAATTTCGAAATTGAAATAATTAAATTTTACCTAATGCATAACCAGCTACATTCCATAAAGGTAATAATGCTGATGGTCGAGCTTGATATTTTGGTATTAATTCATTAAATTTTGCTAAATGAGCTTTTTCTTCATCCCACATATGCTATTTAAAATACAAAAAAAAACTTAATTAATTGCATTTAATAATTTCATAAATAATATACTTGAATTGTTGGTCCAACATCTGTACGACCTAAAATTGCCATTTGACCAGCATAAATTCTATCAGCAGCTAGTTCTCCTGCATGATCAACACGTATTATTTTATCAATAAGTTTTCTTGTTTTTTCTTCTGGTTTTATTTCAAATGAAGTTAATGATGATAAAAAACGATGAGATTTTGAACGTAATATAACATTTGAATATAAACGAAACATAATAATTATCTATAAAGTCAATATAAACTTAATCATTTATAAAAAAAAATACTAAAAAAAAGTCAAAGTAACTTAATATAAAAACAAACATAACGTGCGCATCTTTTTTTAAATATAAAAGAAAAATGCATAAAGGGGTTATAAGGTAAAAACAAATTTAACTATAATGTCAAGGAAGAAAAATCATTTTCTAATTGTCAGATTAAATATACAAAATTCTATTCAGGAGATTTCAATATAACTTGAGGATTAGGTAATGCAAGTAAAGCAAATCGTGGTTCATTTTGAAGATCTTTTATTTCACCATATGGACATGTTATTAAATGTTGATTTAATGATGTTAATTTATTTGGAGTTTTCAATTGCCATTTTGGAACAGCTGATGATGTATTGGTAAACAACCAATGCTAGAAAAAAGAAACTTGTTTTCCTTTTTTTTTAAAAAAAAGTGATATTCAAAATTGATCTGATGAAGGAGAGCTTAGATATATCTAGAATCTTCACAATCATTTTGTCTTTTTCATCTTTAATGGTATCAAAATATAATTTTTACAAGACTTATCTTTTATGAAAATTTCATGATAAAAACCTGTACAATTATGAAGTTCTTTAATTATGAAATTTGCATATATATTTGTACGACATGAACGGTTAATTGTGAGTCATATTAACCCTTCAAGCCATTATTGACGAGTATACTTGTCAAAGCAATATTGATAGAAAAACATGAATACTAAAACGTTTTAATTCTGTGCTCTGCACTGAGTATTACGCTCTCTACCATTCTGATGCTTCGTATCAATTATATTTGTGTGTATTAAAAGTTATTGAAGAATAAGTTTATTATTTAGTTTAAAAGGTTTAGTGATTATGAAGATCCTAGGTATACAAGGTTATTTATTAGCTGTACGATCAATTTTGAGTACTACTATATATATATATGTATACTTTTTTTCGTTCAATCCAAGTAACATCTCCATGTGAAAGTGAATTACGTTCATATTCTGTAATGACAATTCCTCGTGAAGGTAATAAATGTTGACATAAGGCACGTAAACGCTAAAATTTATTAATAAATAAATATATAAAAGAATATATATATAAATTCTTACACGAGAAACCAATGAAATATTTCTTAATGATAAGCTATCCAATTTTTGAAGAATATTTGAAAGTATTTCAGATGGTAAATCAAGTAGATTTCTTTCTCCATTATATTCTTCTAATATTGTCATTGGATACCATTGAAAAGCAATAGCATCATTTGTTTGATCAAAACATATTTGAATTGATTGTCCATTAATTTGACATGGTTCAACACGTTCATATTGAAATGTACAACCATATTGAGATTTTGGACATTGTTCAATAAATGATGTATTAAGAATACAATCAACATGAAGATGTATATGCCAATGTTGTTCAATTTCATCTCGACGACATAAAGCATGACAATAAAATCTTGGATTTTTATTAAATGATGTTAAATTTTTAAAATATTTATTTGAAGAAAAATAATTTAATTGATAAATATGTGATGTTGGTAATTCAATATCAGATATAATAGGTAATGAATTATTTGAAGAATATTCTGTTAATGAATGAGATGGAGAAGGAAGAGAAGATGGTAAAATATCAGTTGAACTAATTAAAGTAGAAGACATTTTGACTAGAGATGGGATTGTTGATAAATCAGTACTATTATCATAATGTAAATTAAAATTAGCCATCATTTTTTGATCTTCTACAATACAAAATTATACTATAAATAAAAATAATTTAAGTCAAAAATTTTTCGTCATTGAATTCTTCTTTCGACTTAAAACATTGCATAAAAATAGGTCTGGATAATTATGTTCTATTTAAAGGATTACAACATTGTACATAAAACTACAGTATCTCAATGTTAAAAAATGCTAGCAGTTCAATTTCTTTTCAGGAGATTCAAAACTCTTATATGATATGTACGCAATAACGACTCAAAAGAAATTTAAGAGTTAGAAAGATCTAGTTCAACTTTCAGATGTGTTAAGTTCTTTTTTTAATAAACTGTAATAAAAACCATTAGATATGAACCAATTATTCACAAAACTTCTGTATTGACAATATTTTAAAAGAAATAAATTCTAAATTTTATAATTAAATTACCTTCACTAAGTTCTGAAATTCGTTGATCTTCATTTTCTTCTAATTGTCTAAGATGTATTCGACATGCACTACATATAACACCATCACTTTTACTTAGCATACATTCTGGCATTGTTATATAACGATATTTTTCACTTCGTATAACATGTTCAATTTGTTTATTTTGATTTTTTTTTATAATTTATTTCTGAAAATAATTCTTTTTGTTTTTGTTTAAATTCATTCATATGTTCATACCATATATTATCACGATAAGCAATTGTTTCAATAAAATTTTTATTTGATATATTTTCAAGATTATTTATATTATATT